>CM052444.1:105536816-105579793 GCA_028533085.1 Varecia variegata
CCCCACGCACCTTCCTCTCCAGCCACGGGGCCCCCTCCTGGGGCGTGATCCAAAAGCCCCTGCTCTGCCCGTCCTCACACCTGTGCTGCCTAGATGTCCCTTCCTTCTGGGGCCCACCTGGCCTCCTTCCACTTGTCCTCTGCGATGGGGGTCAGATGCCGCCTCCTCCAGGAAGCCTCCTCCACTTCTCCAGGTAGAGTTACCTGCTTCTTCCTCTCGGCTCCTACGATTCCATTTGCACCTCTGCTGTCCCCACGAGGAGTCCCTGGAAGACCAGGAGAGGGATCTCTCCTGCCTGTGCCGGCACAGCGCCCGGCACGCAGCGGGCACTCATCCGTGTCTGCTGGACGGATTCGTCAGGACGTCAGGCCCACAGCCAGCCCGTCTGGGGACAACTCCCGCCGCTGTCCTGCCTGCCAGGCTGCCTGGCTCATGCCCGGGGCCAGGAGACCCTCCGGGGACCACCTGGGTGGCCAGTGCTACGAAACCACAGCCCTGACCTCCCCAGAGCCGGGGGGGGGAGAACTGAGAGGCAGACGCCCGCCCAGCGCCAGGCAGCGCAGGTTCTCCCAGAGCTTCGAGCTGCTGCAAAGAGGATCAGATTAGCCTGGAACACGCTGACGGAGAAGGAACCTGGAGCTGGGGGCGCTCAAAGAGACCCTCCCGGGCAGTAACAGGCAGTGCATTAGCCCAGTGCCAGGGCTTCATCGAGAGCCCACAGAATGCCCCCTGGACACCTGCCAGGTGTAACGCCACAGCGTCCAGGGGGACCCGGTGCCTAACGGGCCGTTCCATCAACATTTTCTGGGATTTTGAAATGCAGTGTCATAAAAATAAACATGCTTACTCTTGCCTTGCATAATTGGCTCCCTAAAGAATCCTGCATTCTGACAGCCACCATGTCCCCCAGCAGGCAGCACAGCTCTTCTCAGCATCTGGGCACAGTCTTGAATTTTCTCTTGGAAACAGAGAGGGGAGCTGGGCAGTGACTGGAGGCTGGCGCCCTGGCGGGGCTTTTCCTCCTCTTAACGCACTCCCTCCTCGGCGGGACACGGGCTTCAGGCGGGCTCACACCGCAAGGGCCGGTCTGGCGGCTCGCAAAGGCCCCTTGTCAATACCCAGAGCTGGTAGCCAGCTCTTTGTGAAATAAAAGAAATCATTTTAAAACCCTGTAGCTGACGGGAAGCACTCACTCCTCCGGCCTACACAGAAGGGCCTCGCCGGCTGGTCCCCCGAGCAGGCCTGACTCTCTCGGGCCAACCCCATGGGCGGCTTCCGTTGTCACATGGGTCCTCCACCGCCACCGTCCTCCCTACCAGGCCCAGGACGCTTGCAGTTCGGGAGGTGACCTTTTCACCCCCATATCGCAGACACCATGTGTGTTCCGCATGGAGCCAGCCTCAAGTCCCAGACTTGGTGGCCGACCCCAGCCTGGCATGTTCCTTGAATACGTTCCGTCCATAGTGCCCTCTTCTGCACTAGAAAGAACGGGGCATAATGTTCGGAAGACAGAAACCGAGCGCCCGGGTTTGAGTGTGGGCTCTGCTATTTCCTCACTGTGTGGCCTGAGACAAGTTGCTCAAGCTCTCTGTGCCATCTCTGGACAAAGGAGATGGCTAAAGGACCTACAGCACCACGACGTGAGGATACATTAAGGCATAACAAGGCCTTAGGATAGTGCCAGGTATGTAGGCAGTGCCACGCAACTGTTCACTAACATGTGCACCTGCCTCCGTGACATGCTCACCCCAGGACTGCCAGCGAGCCCGGCACGTGGTCCTCCTGCAGAGGAAGGGGCTCTGTGGCACCAAGGTGGCCGTTCCCCCATTCTGTGTCCACTGCAGACAGGACAGACAATCCGTGGGCACCTTTCCCTCTCTAAATCCAAGGAAGAACTCAGAATCCTTCTCAACACAGAACTTGAGACAGCAACTGCCAACAACTGCGTTGGTCATCAGAGCGGAGGTCTTTTCACCATCCCTAGGTCTGAGAAGTCCCTGCCCTTGGCATCAGCTGAAGGACGCCAGGGGTCTACCCTCCACATACCCCTCGGCCTGAAACGCAGGCACTCCGACGGCCGGTGGATTAGCTGTCTTCCCCCGGGGGTGGTAAATGTTCCCATTTTTTCCTTTTATGAAAGCAAAGTCCCCGCGCCCACTGGAACAGTCCCATCTTGGAGGAACACACGCAGCCTGGCCGAGGAGTGGAACTTCCATGAGCTACAGCGTCCACAGGCCAGCAAGACCCTGTGCTTTCCGGAAGCTTCCCACGCGCTCTGTCCTGTGCTCTGACCCTGGCGCAGCCTTGTTCATAGGAGTCGATGCCCTGCAGCCCTACTAGAAGACCCTCCATGAGGGTGGACGTCCCCAAGTGGCCCTGCTGTCCCCCGGAAGGAAGCACAGCTATCTCCTTTCCCTTCTCTGGAAGCACCCTGAGGTCCACGCTACCCACGTGCAGGGGGAGAAGTTTGGGTCCTTCGAGAGACCACCTGCCAACCCTCCCCTCCTCTCCCCTTCCCTGCGGGCCTCCGGCCGCCTAGGAGTCCTACTAATGAGCCAAAATGTTCCCCTCACGCACCTCTGCACCAAGGCAGAATGGAAAATTTGTTCTCTTTATCTCCCCAAGACGCAGCCCTGCGGCGGAACTCACTTGACACTCCATAAGCGTTTATGGAATGAGAAATGGGCCGATCAGCAGTGGCTCAGGTGTAGGGGGTTCCCCTCCTCCGAGCAGAGGGAAGGAGTGAATCCAGAGCCAGTGCTGGAGCAGGGGACAGCTGGCCCCGTGCACTTCCCAGCCAGCCAGCGGCACAGCAGGGGCCTCCTGGGACCCCAAAGCACTGACATCTGTGGCCACAATGGGTGGCAAGAGAAAGGAAGCCGATGTCCCCACAAAGACTCGTGTGCAAACACGCACAGCGACACGGCTCATGTTAGCCCCGAAGTGCAAACGACCCACGTGTGCATCACCGAGTGAGCAGATAAGCAAGGCGGGTACATCCAAAAATCAGAATGCTACTCAGGAGTGAGGAAGGGACACAGCAGCAGTAAGGTGCCACTGCGTGGATGGTCCTCGGGAGCATGACACTAAGTGAAGGAAACCAGAGGAGAAAGGCTGCACACGGCACGATTCCATTTACAGAAACAGCCCGGGAGGGGCAAACCTACGTGACAAGATCAGAGCAGCAGTCGCCTGAGGCCGGGGGTAGGGATGCGACTGAATGTGAACAGTTAATTCCAGGGGGAGGGAAGCGGCGGGAACTGGACTGTGGTGACGGCTGCACAACTGGGTTGATTTACTGAAAGTCACGGAAAGTTTACTTAAAATGGGTGAATGTTACAGTATGCAAGTTGTACTAAAAAACACACCGCAAATAGAAACGTGGAGGGCAACCCCTTTTACCCAGATTTTCTCATGTCAAACTCAGCTTCCTCAACGCGACCATTCATTGATTTCTAGTTTGAGTCTCGTCAGAGCTCTCGAAAGCGGCCTCCTTGGATTTGGTGAAATATTTATTTTTGATTATTAAATAGATTGAATAGCAGTATCTGTGTCATAGATATGTCTTCATCTCCCCATGACATTTCATTAATTCTTTGCAGCAAAATGCTCTCTCATTCTGACCATAAACCTTTTACTTACAACTGTGGATGCCAGAGAGACTTGTGGTTTCAGAGTCAGCTGAACACAAGGGCTAAATCCATAGAGTGCTGACTCGACATCACAGCAGCTGGGGCCTTCTTGTTTCATATATTTTTTTATTTTGTTTTGTTTTTTCCCAAAAGGGCAACATGTAACTTAATAAAGGGAGTGGGAAGTAGATTTTATATAAAAGCCAAAAGCTGTAGGGATGGTGGAAAGAGCATGGATGGACCCCTGGGTCCAGGAAACCCAGGTTCAAATCCCAGTTCTCTCATGAGCTGCCTGTGTGACCTTGAGCAAATTGCTTAACCTCTCTGGGCTTCAGCTTCCTCCTACGGAAAATGGGAGCAGCCATCCCTGCGACAGTGTAAATTGGTTGGACCATTTAGCACAGTTGGATCACTTAGCACAAAGCCTGGGCTACAGAAAGGCCTAGAAGGAGAATTAGTTCCAGGGCTTCCTGTCTGGATGTGAAAGGACAGAGGAGACATAACAGGTGTAGGTGGTGAGAACTGAGAAGCTCACAGCCAGATCCAAGACAGACCTTCCACCGTGCCCCCTACTCCGCTCAGCAAGCACTGATCGAGCACCCCCCACACACCAATTTTATTGGAAAGCCCAAAACCTAGTGATAAGAGCGAAGCCACACACTGACGTCTGCCTTCACAGGCTGGAGGCTCCTGCTCCCGCCATCTAGAAACAAGAAACCAACTGTTTGCGTTTGACTTGCAACCCTCAGAGTGTGGTCTTGAGCCACCTTACGAGCCAGGGTAGGAAAGTGGGGCTGACCCCAGAAAGGCTGCTCTATTTTCAGCGCTGACCTAATTTACCTAAGGATCTGGACAGATCTTCTCATCCAGTAATTATGCAGCAGGTCATTTATTACTGTCACTGACGACGGATCTCATAACATCAGCAACGCTGCACGTTCCTACGCTGCTGAATTTGCATCCTGCAAACTGTGGCAGAGACACAACATAGCAAGTCTCATAAAGTAATGTTTTACCCCTCTATCGTGTCCACAGCACCTGCGATTGCCATGAAATACAAACACACGTCCCCAAAGAAGCTAAATACACACATGCACCAAATAGACAATCAGTGAGGTGCGACTCTCTGACAGACAAGTAGAGAATGTTAGTTTGTTTTCTTAATTGAACTTTTTATTGTAACTGTAGCACCGTAAGATATGATACACACAGATCCTACGACCCCTTATGCAGTTTCCCCCAGTGGTAACATCTTGCAAAGCTACAGTACAACAGCATAACCAGGACACCGCCCTGGGGACCATCAAGACAGAAAACACCCCACCCCCACAGAGACCCCACACTGCCCTTCTCTAGCCACACCTTCTTCCCTTCTGCCCCCGCCCCCGGTAACCCTGGCAACTGCTCACCAGTTCTCCATTTCTATGACTTGTCATTTCAACGCGTGGAACCATCATATGGCATGTAACCTTTGGAATTGGCTCTTTGTCAGTCCGCACAATTCCCTGGAGATGCACGCAGGGTGCTGGGAGCATCAGTAGTTCTGTTCCAGGCACAGGTAAACCAGTGTGTCCACCCACTCACCCACTGGAGGATCTCCTCATTGTTTCCAGTTTGGGACTATCATAAATAAAGCTGCTATAATCATTTATGTGTGAAAATAAGTCTTAATTTCTCTGGCATAAATACCAAGTGAAATGCTCAATTGTATAGCACTTGCATGTTTAATTTCTTAAGAGGCTGCTAAACTGCTTTTTGGAGTGGCTGTAATATTTTACCTTCCCACCAGCAATGTATGAGCGATCCAGTTTCTCCACGTCCGTGCTAGCACTTGGTGGTGTCAGTATTTTTTTTATTTCAGCCATTCTGATGGGTGGGTAGGGACATCTCATTGTGGTTTTGATGTGCATTTCTCTAATGGGCACTGACATTGAACATCTTTCCCATCTAAATATCCTCTTTAGCGAGGATAGGATATCCTCATGCTGTCCACCTATCCTCTAATTGAATTGTCTGATGTTTCTGCTGTTGATTTTTGAGAGTTCTTTATATATTCTAGACATCAACCTTCTGTCAGATGCGTGGTTTGTAAATATCATCTCCCACTCTGTAGATCTTTTCAACTCCTTAGGAGAGGCTTTCAGAGAGAAAATCTTTAAATTTTGATGAGGTCCAACTTATTTTTTCCTTTTATGGATTGTGCTTTTGGCATAAAGCCTAAAAACTCTCTGCCTAGCCCATTTCCGGTTAATTTTTTAATAATGTGTGGGACTTAGATTGAGGTTCTTTTCCTTTTTCCTTTTCTTGGCTGTGGATGTCTAGCTGCTCTGGCACCGCTTGATGAAAAGGCCACCTTTGCTCCACTGAATTTGCAGTTTTGTCAAAAATCAGCTGGGATATTTGTGGGAATCTAGTTCTGAATTATCTGTTCTGTTTCATTAATTCCTCTGCTGATACTATACAATTTTAGTTACTGCAGCTACATAATAAATCTAGTCACTAACTATTCTAGTTCCTTTGCCGGTACATAAAAATTTTAGAATAATCTTATCTACATGTACAAAACTCTTACTAGTTTGATAAGAATTATATTAAACTTCTATATCAATTTGAGAAGAACTGCCATCTTTAATAAAGATCTTTAATCTTTAATGCTGAGTCTCCCAATCCATGAACACTGTATGTCTCTCCATTTATTTATATCTTCTGAGCTTTCTTTCACCAATATTGTATCATCCTCAGCATACAAGTTGTCAACATAGCATGTTTTTATACCTAATAGTTCATTTTTTGAGCAACTGTAAATAGTATTACATTTTTAATGTCAGTGTCTGCATGTTCATTGCTAGTAGATAAAAATACAGTTGATATTTGTGTATTTATCTCATCTTCTGTGATCTTATGAACTTGCTTATAAGTTCTAGGAGTTTTTTTTTAATACATTACATGATATTTTCTATGAAGATAATCGTTTCATCTGAAAATAGGGGCAGTTATATTCCTTCCTTTCCGTATGCCTTCTATTTCCTTTCCTTCCTGTATTGTACTGGCTAGAACTCACCCCACAATGTTACATAAGAGTGGTAGGAGTGGACATCTTTCACTCGCTCCTGATCTCCAGAAAGCCTCTGGTCCTCGGTTACAAGTGACCAGACTTCCGACCTGCCCTCCTTGGGTCCTCAAAGCACTATGTTACAAACTGGTGTGGGAGGCACCCAGCAGGTGCAAATGCCCAGCTTGCACAGCCACCCCCTCTCCAGACAGTGGGTACCTGCAGGCAGCAGCCACTGCCCCATCTCTGTCCTACCTCTGGCACGGCACAGCCCAAGCACAGAGTTGGCACTCAGCAAATGTCGCTGGTTGAGCGAGGAGGGCGGGGGCCAGGCAGGCTCACCTCGGAGTCTCTATACACTAAGGGAGCAACAGTGAAGTTCTAAAGGCAGACAGTGGTTTGGGGCGTGACTGGCTCTAAGGAAATTACTTTTCTCACTTCCAACTTTCTAATAGGAAATGTTCACATCAAGCAAATGTCCAATATAATGGCCACTAGTTCCACATGGCAACTGAGCACTCGGAAATGTGGCTAGTCCAAATTGAGATGTGGTCTGAGAATAAATTACACACCTGATTGCAAAGGCTTAGTAGAGTGCCAACGTAAAGGCTATTTTGTATTGATTATTGAAATGATAATATTTTGGATAGATTGGGTTAAACTAAATATAGCATAAAAATAAATTTCATCTGTTTTTGTTTTTATATGTGGCTACTAGAAATTTTAAAAATACAAATGTGGTTGTTTCATCTTTCTCTTGGACGGTGCTGGTCTCCAGCCTAATAAGAGCATTTTTACCCCTGAGCACCACCACCCCCCCCAGCCCCCCATTCTTGGACTGCGAAGCCTTTTGGGGCAGAAACCGGCTCGTTCCTGGGTCTGCAACAGCACCCCCTGCTGGTGCCCAAGAACTGCGACGTGAGCAAAGACAGAGGTGGAGGCTACTGCTCCATGCTGCAAAGGACGCTGACAGCAGCCTTGTTCGTCCAGGTGCCTGCAAGCTCTGCCGCTCATGTCTGGGACAGGAGCGGAGTATCACAGGGTGTGCACTTGTCACAGCTCACTACACTAACTCTCCCAGTATCCTCCCCCACCCAGGGACTTATATACCCACCAGAAACTTCTCTTTCAAATGAACTGGCCCTATCTCTAAGTAACCACTCCCCAGTAGGCAAAAAACTGTTCCAGTCCCTGAGAAAGCTGAGGGCAAGAGGGGACCTCAGCCCAACGGCAAAGCCACAAAGTTTGCCTTCGCCGCCAAGCCCACCCCTGACCTCAAGTCTCCCTGTTCCCCTGGTGGCACCTGACTCCCTGCCTCCACTGCCAGACCTGTGCCACCTTCACAGTCTCCCAGCTACATCCATCTTTCTCCCAGATGTTAAAAATCTTATACTCTTCCTCACAGTGAACTGGTGATGACCAAAAGAGCCCAATGGACTAGTCTTTCCTAAGCACATCTGCATTCCAATTGTGAAAAAAATCCTCAAGTCAAAGGAATGAATTTCTAATGGTGGAATTGTAAGCACCAGTAAGCCAGGCTGAAGTAGTATCTATTTGGGGCAAGGCCTAAGTCTAAGGCTGGAAATCCTTCCCTGGAGTTCAGCGTGGAATTTGGGAGCAGTGGGCACAAAGGCAAGACCTGATAAAAGAGGGGCACTCTGCCATGCAGACAGTTTATTCACCCACAGACATTTCCGGAACATCTACTATGCACCAGGCACTCTCATCAAGGGGAGTGAAAAATGAGACACAGTCCCTGCCTGTGGGGACCCTAAGAGCAGGGGCTCTTCTCCAGCGCAAAACAGGAGCCCGCAGGCATGTTTCCGAGCACCCCTGGCCAGTGCACCCCCTTAGTTTCAGAGGCCAGGTCCAAGTTCCGTCTGCCCCTCCCCAGCAGCCCTTGAGGTTGCTGGCAGATGGGGTTAAGGAGCAGTGTGACATCGCCCCCCCTGCCCCCCGCAGGCAGGAGCCGCACTGCCCAGGCACCCGCCCACAGGGGGCTGGCAGAGGTGGGAAGGCAGAGCGGTGGGCACCCAGGAGAAAGTGCCAGATCAGCAGGAGGCAAGGAGCAGACAGAACCGTGCAGTTCAGGCACACCTGGGAAGGCTGAGGGGATGTGACCTGAAGCCCAGGTGAAGCCAGCGTTGCTGCGACCACCTTTGTTTGGGGGGAAGGGGGTGGTTAAGGGAATGAGTCACACCGCTTTGCGGAGTGCACACGCTGGACGCAAATGCAGATACATGCCCAAGCCCCACCCACCTGGTCCCCACCAGTGCAGCCCCAGGAAACTGTCCCTCGCGAACACGTGACTTCAGACACACTGCCCTCCACCCTGGGTCTCTTTTGGTCACGTGGAGATATTTACCGACTCCGAAGGTCCCACAGACAAACAGCGGGGTTCTGGCCTCTCGCCATCCCCAAGGCCCTTTGCAACGAGACTCAAGGCAGGAGCTCAGCATAGCTAAGCCACCTCCCTGCTCCTGGGCAACTCAGTTAACTCCGGCCTGGTTGGGGGTTGCTGGGAGACAGCTGAGAAGCTGCCGCGCTGCCCCCAACAGCAGCAGGGGAGTCTTCACCACAGTCCTCCGGAAAGGGCTTCGGGGACCTGGCATGGAGGAAGCACGCCACCACTCCTGGTGGGTACCGGCTGGGGTACAGAGCATGGCCCCAGTGAGGGCCTGGAGCAGCCAGTCCTCCTCCTGGCACCACATCCCATCCCAGCCCTGAGGCGGATGGGCTAGGGGGACCCAGGGGCGTCCCCAAGGGTCCCCGGAGCTCTGGCATGGGCACACTCCTGCCTAACTCTCTCTTCAAGGCAGATTAACTGAGAGTTAATCTGAGTTATGTAACCACCACTCCCCGCTCACGGCCTTGTGACTAACCAGCCCCTGTGAATTCCTGGAAGGGGTCGCAGAGGAAGGAAGCCCAGTGACCCCGCACCTGCACCGTCTGCTCAGCCCGAGACAGCCTCTGGCCCGGCCTCCTCCCTGGCCTGGATGGCTTCAGGCAGGAGGAACCCTCTCAAGCCAGACTTCAAACATGAAATCTAGATCAAGGATATATTTGGCTTTCCCAGCTAATCTTTACATCAGTTTGGTCTCTACTGACTTGTAACCCTTTGAAGCAAACTTGGCAACTACGTATTTAAAACAGATGACTCTTACATAACCCCAGAGAGGAGCCCCTGGGCTCTGGAAGGCTCAGCTCTTTGTGGGTCGGGTCGTGGTTTTGTGTTTACCCACTTTGTCATGACCCAGGGTCACGCTCCAGGTACCCTGTGGTTTTCCCACAAAAAGCCCATGAAATGCAGGGCCCAGGAGCACATGGAGCCACATCTGCCAAACGCCGTTTGTGTCCGGGTCAGAGGGGCTGGGGCAGATGAGTCTGGGATGGGGCACAGCCGTCCCTCCAGCGACCCGTGCTAGGAAGATGCAGGTGCGTGCGCTGGGGGAAGCTGGGGGAAGCGAGCTGTTCTGTCTCCAGGGACTGGAGAGCTCAGGGAGGCGTGGAGCGATCTCAGTCCCTCGGGTGCCTTGCCCTGCTCCTCTCTCCAGTGCACAGAAGAAAAGGCAGCAGGTGATTAAAATAAACAAAGAGCCGGGCCAGACTGGGAAGAGCCTCCCCGCCCCGCCCCCCCCTGCTCAGACAGCGGATCCCCAAGGTGGGGGTGAGCATGATGGGAGGGGCCGGACCAGTGCTGCCCAAGGCTTTGGGCTGCCTCCTGAATCTGCACTCTATCCCAGCATTGTTTTCCCCAGTGAATCCCACCGCCGCCCGCTGACACTAGATGCCTTCCAGTTGTAATCAAGTTGGTGGCAGCAGCTGGAAATCAGCACGAGCCCGGATGCACCGGGAGTGCAATGTTTGTGGACAGAGCATTTGACTTCGGCCACTCAGCTCAGGTTCACAGCCCCAGCTGCCGGGGGACTTCACAGTGGGGACAGTGGCAGCCAACCCAACACATCCCTGGTATGAGGCCCAGACATGGCACAGTGCGCACCAGAGGCCTGGGGGACTGTGAATCATGTCATCACGCACAGCCAGGGCCTCCCAGACAGAGGGGCAGCGGAGCCGTAGAGTGGGAGAACAGATGGAATGACCCTGAGGACCAGGGCCAGGGCTAGGGATCCGGACCACACTGCCTAGAAAATGCCTTGGGTGGCTGCTCCCAGCCCGGGAGCAAGCCACAGCCTCAGCGCTCTGCCACCTCGGAAGCCACTGGCACCAGGCAGCCAAAGCCTGAGCTCCATGGCATCTGGCTGAGTAAGCAGTCCCCTCCACGGCGAGCTCTGACACGGCCGGGAAGCCACTGGGTCTCCTTCAAGGGCTGCCTTTCTCTGAGCTCGTGGAGGATATCTTTGGAGCTTGGGTACAACCACCCAAAAAGACATAAAAGCAGCTAATAAAACTCAATCTGTTTCTCCCTCCTAAAATGAAGACTCAGTTCCAACACAGAAGCAAACAACCGAGTGGGACTTTGTCTCCAGAGCAGAGCTACACTGAGTTACACTGAGCCTCTGCCCTGGCAGAGCAAGTGCGGCCTTCTGCCACCTGGGCTGGAGGCTCAGTGTCACCTGTCCTGACTGGTCTCTGAGCCTGGCAGCAAGATGGACAGTGCTCATCGGGGAGCCCCGGAGTGGCTTGCAAGCAAGGGTGGGTAAAGAGCTGTCTTGAAGGGAAAAGAGCAAGCAAGCCCTGGGCTCTCGGTCTCCAGGTGCCCATTGTGATGCAAAACAACCCAGACCCCCTGGGCACAGCCCTCTTTCTTCTGGCTAGGAGACAGCACTGACAGACCTAGCTCTTCCCAAATAGGTGACAGCTGGTCCTTAAAGGCACACTTACAGAAAAACATCCTGTGCTAATATCGAGGGGAGAAAACAAAAGGTCAGCCTTCAAAATCACCAACAGAACTATTCCCTAGAGCAAAATCCCAAGGTTTTGCTCAGGGATGCTTTTAGAGGAACTATTTTAGTGAATTTTGAACCCAAAGGGAGGTTGCTTTCCATGATCTTTGCTCTCCTCTTCCTTTATCAAAATGTCCTAATCTTCTAAGCTAGCAACTTACCAATCAAAAAAATAATGTCTGTTCAAATAAGTTGCCATCAGGGATCAAGTGGCAGATGGCAGCTCAGGAGGCATCTAGGAGCGGAAGGCGAGACGCTGCCTGGGGTGGGGACCCCGTTTGGTCTTACCCAAGGCCTGGGAGGTCTTGCTGAGAGCTGTCCAGGCAGAACGGTGGACAGCAACCGCGGGGACCTGGATCCGGGTCATCCCGGCGAGGCTGTCCTCGCTCCATTTTGCCTACATCCCAGAACAGCCCGAGCCCAAACCTTATCCAGCCCAGGCAAGCACAGCCAGTCAGCCCAGTCAACACCCAACACCCAACACAATGGGCTCCATGGTTAACCTCTTACAGCCCACAGTGGCAAAGGAGACAGGCCAGTGGGAGAAGGAATGCCAGTAATAATCTCTGACAATTTTCCCTAGATGCGCTAAACGGCATTCACCCCTGGGTGCGGCATCAGCTCATAATTCAAAGGTAGCCAGAAAACACTTGGCATCCTCTGTCCCCTTCCGATTTCTCAAAATCAGGACACACGCACTTCATCCTCCCTTCGCCTCGCTCCCCCAGCTTTATCTCGGGGTGGGGGCGGCCAAGGCAGCTTGCTCTAGCAACTACAAGCGCCTCCGGCTCCCCAACGCGGGAGCGCAGTGCATCCCAGTGGACAAACTCCAGAACCGCACGCCGCTTCCTCCGCCTCCACCTATGTCCTCTCGGCCCTGGGTCCAAGCCGGGACCCAAACGCACCAGCTCCGCAGAGACCCCTGGCAGGGGGGCGACGGCTCTAAGGCAGCCTGACCCTCAAAAGAACAACTGTGCTCGCGTGGGCCCAACCCACCCAAGGCAGGGGCTGGAGAAGCCCAAGTGCCCCGGCGACTGGGCAAAGTTTGCCGAGAAGGGTCTTTCTGGACACCACCCACCACGGGTTCTGGCCTCACACCCCCATTCCAGCTGGCCCTAGAGTTCGGAACACAAACAAGCCATGGGGAGCACCCGCGGGTGTGTGTGCGTGTGTTTGGAAGGGGGTGCCTGCCCGCGCTCCCCCAGAGCCCTGGCTCTCCGCCCCAGCTGCCCACCAGCTGTGCGCGCCTGCCGGCCCGGAGGTCACCCGCAAACAGCTGGATCGGCAGCTGGGAGCTTGTGAGGCCCCTGTTCAGCCCCAGGCCCAAGAAAGGGGACGGGCAGCTCCAGTGGCTGTTTGGTTCTGATTTCTTCTAACTCCGCCTGCAAAGCTCGCGCTGGGAGCCGGGAGCTCTAGCTTTCCCCGGCAGCCCCGGCCCCCGTTCCCGCCGCGCCCAGCGGCCCGTGCCTCGCTCCGGGCCCAGGGAGGAGGTGCGCCGGGGCGACCGGCCAGGACACTGCGCTGCTGGCGCCTGGAGCTACGGGCGCGTCCGGCCGGCCCCATTGCCCGGGTTGCTGGGGCGGGCGCCGCTGCCCGGACCCGGGCGCGCAGAGCCCGGAGAACCGGCCGCTCCCTGGGAGGCCGCCGCGCTCTGCGCCCCGGGCTCCCGGCGGGCGCCCCGACCCGGCTCCCGGAGCACCCCGCTGGCCGCTCCCGGGAAGCCAGGAGGGGGCCCTGTATTTGCCACGCTGAGGAAAGCGCCGCTTCAGCGCAGCCGGCACCCACGCACCCCCACGCCCCGGCGCTGGCCGGGTTGCTCACCTGAGTCCTAAAAGGTGTTGAATCCACATGGTCACGTTTCGGGGAGCGGGGCCTCAGACCTGGCTCGCCCCGGCCATCGGCGCGGCGCCCGCGCCCGCTCGCTTCCGTCCCGCGGCGCCGGTCTCCGGCTCTCGGTCCGCCGCCGCCCGCCGCCCGCCGCCCGCCGGCCGCGGGGCGCACAGCGAGTCAGAGCGCGGCCGCGCGGGGCTCCATGCCGGCCGGCGCGCCGCCGCCGTTGGGGCGCATGGCTCAGGCGGGGCGGCCCGCGGGGGCGCACATCCTCCGGCCGGGGCGCGGGGCTCGAGGCCCCCTCCGGGGGCGACAGAGCGAAGGCGGCGCGAGGTGGGGCGTGTTCCGGCGCTGTCGCCGCGCGGCTAGGGTCTGAGGAGCCGCGGCTTCGCCCTCCCGGGCGGCGAGGAGGGAGGCCGGCGGCGCCGCCGCGCACAGTGCGTGTCTCTCGGCGCGCGGCTCTTGCCCCCAGCCGGAGCTCCGCGCCGAGGGGGCGGCGCTGCCTGGAGCTTTGGGAAACGGCGACGCGTGCGGACGCTGGTCCCCTCGGCGCGCCGCTGGATCAGGGGGCTCTGCTGCCGATTGGCGCAGCTCAAGTTGCCCGGGGGCTCCGTCTGAGCGCTCGCTCCGCAGACGGCTGCAGCCCGGAGGCTGGCGGGAGGCGGACACGGGAGGCGCGCGGGGAGAGGGCGCCGTGGAGCGCGGGGCGTGGGGACGCGCGGCGGCGGCGCCGCGCCGAGGAGGCGCGCGGGGATCCCGGGGCCCCGCCGCCCGCGCCCACCGCGCCCGCCGCAGAGCCGCCCGCGCTGCTCGGCCGCCTCCCTCCTCGCGTCTGCCGCTCCGCGCACTCGCCCCCGCCTCTCCGAGTCGGTCCCAACTCCGCCCGCCCGGCCCGGCTCACGTCACCCTCCTTCCCCGCCCCTCGAACCGGAGCCCGAGCCCCCAGCCCGGCCCTGGCTCCCGCTCGCCGCCCCGCCTCGCCGCGAGGGACTGTGCCTGGTCTGGGCGACACCGCAGGCGGGGCTCCGTCCGCCCCTTCCCCATCCCTGGCCGCGTCCGTGTCCCCACCTTGGGAAAGGCTAGAGAGAGGCCGCAGGCTCCGATTGGACCGCAGGGCACCGCCGGATGGTGTTGCCAGGGTAACCAGCAGGCATGCGAAGCAGGTCGGGGTTCAGACCCGGTTATGGGTGCGTCCGGTGGACCTGGAGAGCAGGTCTGGGGAGGGGACGTTCCCGAGGAAGGACTGGGGTGGGCCGCATGGATCGGGGGCTGCACGAAAAGTTTCCTCCCGGAGGAGCTGCGCGACGCCGGGAGCGTCTGTCCGAGGTCGTCCGCGGGGGGATTCTGCTCCGCCCGCCGCGTGGGCCGCTGCCCCGGGCCCTGGCCGGTGAAGTCGCTGCGTCCCCGGCCTGAGCTTCAGCGCTTCTGCCCCGAACCCAGCGCTGTCCTGTGTCCCGGTTGTCCACCACAGTACGTACGGTGCTGAGCGGCTAGCAGCCTCCTTGCTCGCCCGCAGCTGCTGCCTGGCCCGGCCCTTGCTCCGGAATCACTGGAAAGTTCCAGGCACCTCGGCCTCCCAGACTCTCCGCCAGCGTGTCCCCGCCCCCACCCCCAACCAGGACGCCTCCTTGCCCACCCAGTTAGGCTGTATTCCCGCGACAGGAGTAACGGAGCAAAGGCGCTGGCTGGGGACCCTTCCACTGAGAGAGTGACATAGGTTAGGATCCTCTGCCGCTGACTTCCTGAGAAACCCAGACAAAGGCCTGCTCCCGAGCCGCCGCGGGCTGACGGCAGTGCGCACCGGGCCTTGGAAGTCCTGCTGGTGCAGCCTCATGGGTGAACAGGGGAGCCAGGTCCAGGGAGGGTGGGGAGAGGCTACGACCCCCTGCACAGGTGCTTCACCCAAGTAAGCTCTGGAGTCACAGCAGGGCAGGTGAGCAGTGAGGCCTCCCGGTGAGGGGCAGCTGATGGGTGTCAGAGCCTGGGGACCATGGCTGGCCTTTCGTCCCTGGACATGTGCGGCAGGTCCACTGTGCCCAGGCAGGAGCGCGGGGACACCTGCTTCCCCAGGTGTGGGGGCAGGGGCAGTGAAGCATGGTTGCAAGAGTGCCAGCGTGACATGGGTAGGCCATGGGCCACTGCTTACTCCGGTGGCGCCCTGGCCGCACTAACCTCTCTGACCCTCAGTTTCCTCATCTATGGGATGGTTCCATCCATGATCCCTGCCACGCAGGGGCTTCGTGAGGAATGAGGCCTTGCTCCCAGGTAACTGCTAGGGTCTGTGAGCTGGTTGGGGGTCCAGCAGGATGGGTCAGCATGTTGCCTGCCTGGCCACTGGTGGGTCATCCTCCCCTGGAGCCCGGGGGTGTGAGGGCCCATCCCATCTAGAGGTGAGACAGTGGGGTCCTGGAATCACGTGCGGCCCAAGTAGCAGCAGGGAAGGGCCCCGCACTGCTGCCACCTAGCGGGGCGAAGCGGGAGTGCGGCCGGAGAGGGCCTTCCTGCGCCTGAGCAGCCCTGCGGGAGGGGGCAGGTGAGCTGGGGGCGTCCCCACCCTGTCTGTTCCAGGAACCCCTTCGGCAGCCTCCTGGACCCCGGCTGACCTCTCTCAGAACGCTTTCAAGTGCATAGACTACAAAGCACAAGATTATTAGGAAACCAATTATGTTGAAATGCATTATCAAAAGAGTAATAAAACAAATGTCTAAAATAGCAATGTATGTTCCTCTTTAATAATGCATTGAGCAAGCAATCTGCAGACCCCAAATCGCCACACTTTTGATGTCGAGATATGCAGCAATACTCTGAGCTACCTGCAGCCATGGTAATGGGACATGAAAGTGCCTGTGTGGTGTGTGACGGTCACAGGTGCCGTCCTACGGCTGTGCTCTGTTACCTACATTTATAATGAAGGGAGATGCTGAATTTCAGTTAGGGCTAGCAAAAATAAAGATGCCGATTTTTCCTCGCCCAAGTTTAAAGACCCCTTGAATTTTATCCACATCCCCTGGGTGTCCGTGGGCTAACAAGATAGAAAAAGGAAGTGTTTTCTGAAAACTGAGGTGGAGACAAGAGGGAGAAGTCTCTGGGGGAAGTCAGAGCAAGAGACCACGCCGATGCCACTTCAGTCTCTGTGGGGGAGGCCGACCTCCGCCCCACCCAGGCTGGAAATTGTGATCTGGGACCAGGCACACTGATTTCGTCTCTTCCTAGGGTAGCTCAAGTCCGGCTCTCTCCAAGGAGAGCATCCACTTCTTATGTTGTTGGTTTTCATTTTATCCCTTGACGAAAGAAATCATTGTCACGTTTTACATACTGTAAAACAATAAAACCACGACTTATCTTTTGCCATTTGTGTAACCGGTTTCCTATACTTTGATGCCTCTCACGTTTCTGACCTGTTCCCTTCTCCCCTTGGGAATTGGGAGGGCGGGGGTGTGTCACCCCCAACACACACACCCCACACGCCCGCCAGGTTCAGCGTGTACAGATGGAACCTTTTCAGATACACCTGCTGTGGAAAGTTCTTCTGGTCCCCTTGCCAATTCTGGCCCGTTGTCCCTGCTGGGGGAACCCGGGCCCTGGAACCACCAGAGGCAGCAGCCCTGGCCTCGCTGTGTCCTCACCTGGTTGCTTTCTCTACTTGCCCAGCAGAGGCTGGGCAGCCCCCGCAGGGGGCCTCTTTGAAGCTCTCCTAGGCCATTTATCTAATGGCCTTCACGGACTTGACTATTTTTAAAACCCATCCAAAGCCAAATTGAGCTGCCATTGTTCATTTCTCTCCCAAGGAGGTAAATGTGTCTTAACCATGACATTTGATTAAGTAGCTAAGTTTGTGATTTTAAATGGAAGGGAAAATGCTGATTAAAATTATGATAAGTTTCTTGAAAGCATTCACACTCCACAGCTTCTCCCCCTCCCCTGCCCTGCCATCTCTCCCCACCTGGTAAAACTTGCGTGTGGCTCAGCGTGGGGGTGGGGGGCTGACTCAATGTCACTTTTCCTTCTCAGGGGAGGTGACGCGCTGCAGACTCTGGAATTGCTCCCCCTGGCATCGGAGTTGCTCCCTGGGCAAGGCTGCTCACAGCTGCACACCCCAGCCGAGTGCAGGGCACAACATGACTCACAGGACAATCATACCACAGCCCCGGGGCCAGCAGAGACAATGCCGGATCTCGGCCACCTGTCAAAATATACTGTGCATCCCAGGGAGGAGTGGGGAGCCCTCAGCTTGCCCTGAGTCGGTGATAGACGCCAGCGCAGACAGAAAGAGGGTCGCCGCCAGACATCTTGACATGACCCAGGACGGAGAAAAACTCATCTCTCGGCTTTTGTAGACTCTCTGTGTTGATAGTTTTGCCTCTTCTGTTTAGATGGGGAAGGATGGAGAGAAAGAGGATAATTTGCATTGTAAAATCAAGGGACACAATTTGAAAGCAGTTTCTTGGCATTGCAGGGTTGGGAGGTTTGGGGGCATAAAGTCGGAAGAGGGGAGGGGCCCAGGGTGGGCAGAGCATGCAGGGAGGGGTCCGCTGTGCCCAGTTGAGTCCGTTTGCTCTCTCGCAACTGTGAGCCGGACCAACGTCTCAGGCTTCTCTCTTGTCTGCAGTTCTGTTCCACTTCCAGCAACCCTCCAGGGTGCCCCACTCCCAGCATGCTGGGGGGTGACAGAAGGCCCGTCTGTGCTGTGGGGCAGCCCGGGGGAGGATGACAGTGGACGGAGGAGCTGGGGAGGAAGAATCGGGACGTGGTGACTAGCTCTGAAGGAGACTTAGGGAAAATCCTCTTCCTTCCTCATATTCTAGAAGACTCTGGGCCTTGGATCAGGGCAGGAGAGGATGTCCAACTTCACACGGTTCTCACCATAGGGCTTGAGACAAATTATCTGGGTGTTAAGAAAAGGGGGGATCGGAGACAGGAAGGGGTCAGACACACGATCACGTGCGTGAATAACAGAGCTGGCGGACAACTCTGTCGCTGGCACCCGGAGGTCCAATTTGGCTGTGGGGAGGTGAGATTATCTGCTCGTCTTGTTGACTGACTGACCCCTGAGGATGTGGACAAGGCACAGAGAGTGGGGCTCGATGGGAAACTCCCCGAAGTGGGGTACACGGCACACGCGGTAGGGGACCATCAGCTCCAGGCAGAGAAGGCAGCGCTGGACGCCAGCTCAGAGCCCAGGCTACGATGTCTCCTCCATATCCGGCCCTACACCACGTCGGTCAGCCGGACGGGGTTATGCTGCATCCACAAGCAACCCCCAGAGCTCAGGGGCTTAACTCGTCACAGGTCCATCTCTTGTTCCCACTCAGGAACGCCGATAGCTGGCATCGGCCCCGCTCCGTGCTGTCTTCTGTCTGCCACCCAGCGCATGTGAAGGGGACACTCTTACCTGCAACATCCCTCGTCACACAACACAGGACAAAGAGTCCTGGTGGAACCACAGCAGGGCCCTCTCGGCTTCCGTGGGAAGGGGCACATGTCATCTTTCCTTGGCAAAGCAAGTCATGTGGCCATGCCAACGCCAGTGGGGGAAGGAAACCACTCCTGGGGACACTTTGGATGGTCATTCAACCGCCTCTGCTCACTGGTACCGACAGTGTAAGAAGATAATGTATTAATATATCTCGTTTTCTCCGGGCCCCTAAACTCGATAGTGCCAGAATTTGTGAGAAGGAAGAAAGCGTGTTTTCTGGCGAGCGTGTTGAGTCTGCAGGCCGCCTTCTACCTCCACACACAGCTCCTCGAGTCTCAAAGCTGGCAGGATTCTGAAGTCGACCTCAGCACCCACCCTCAGAGTGGCACCTGCCTGAGGCTTGGCAATGACAAGTGGCCTTTGGGGAAACTGGTTCCCTTCTGACCCTAAGACGGCTGGAGAGTGCGGCGCTGGGAGTCATGTTTCTATCTAGAGAGCAGAGGTGTAATCACTCAGTAAAGGTCACCAAGAAGTTGGTTAAATGCTACAAAGATACAGTCAGAAGGACTAAGTTCTAGCATTCAATAACACAGTAGGGTGACTGAAGAGTTTACTGTATGTTTCAAAAGAGCTGGAAGAAAACGACTGGAATGTTTCTAACACAAAGGGAAGATCAATGTGTGAGGTGATGGATGTCCCAATTGTCCTAATTTGATCACTACACATTGTGTGCATGTATCAAAATATCACATGTACCCCAAACTATGTACAACTGTTATGCATCAATAAAAATCCATCACCATCATCACCGTTTTTTAAAGCTCTGTTCGAGTTCAGGATCTGCCGTGGGAGCCTTTCCTCACACACCAAAAAGCAGCTGACCCCTCTGCGGCCCCTTCTGGGCCAGTAATCACCCACCCACCTTCCGGGAGCCCTTGCTCACTGCCAATCTACAGCACAGAGTAATGGAGTGGAAAAGCCACTTCCTCTAGCAGTGCCCGGGCTCAGCTGCTAGCCTCGGGCCTGAAGAGGCTTCCGGAACATGCTTGGGGGGAGGAAGACATGTCACTTATCAAATGTCCAGATGCAGGACAGATGCCCAGCTGCTTCACCCACTGTGGCCAAAAAGTCACCCTAGTCTATAATAGGCGCCAGGCCCCTGGTGGTCAGTCGGTGGTCTGTAACAAACATCTGACACCTGTGGACACTGCTGTGGAATCCCACGGAGCCAGGCCAGCCCACTGGTCCTTGGGCTGGGAGACAGTCCCAGGGCTTCCATCCGAGGAACCGGAGCAACCCGGGGTGCTGCTGGGAAGCTCGGGGCGGGGCCAGAGGCCGCATCCCAACTGGGACTAAGGTATTTCAGTGTTGTGACGTCATGGTGGCCATCCGATCACAGGCATGTGTGTAAGAGGAGCCTTCTGCTGGGAAGGGCTGACTCGAGTGGCCTGACCCCGGCCTGTCCAGTGCCAAGGCTCCTTAGTGCACCCCGTGCAGGACACTCCCCACAACGCCCCATGTCAGCCCACGCACGTCCCCCTGTCTATGTTAAAAAGCAGAACCCCTGGCAGGCAACACGCATTCAAGGCAGCAAAATCCAAGCTCTACCAGTTGCTGCCTCAACCACCACAATAGCGCTGGTCTCTGCCCTAAATGTCCCCTCTGACAGCAAGCTTTTATGAAGTGTCCACTGTCAGGCACTCCTGTGCAGAACATGGCTGGTTACTAAGTGTGGACGTGCTGCTGGCCGACACCCAATGTCCCTTCTCCCCTTCTCCCTCCTAGCAAACCCCGGCGGTGAGGGGGAGGGGTGGCAGTAGGTGTGATAAATGTGCCTGGCCAGAAGTTTATATTTTCAAGCCTCTCTTATACCTACAGTGGCCTGTGACACAGTTCTGGCCGATGAGACGAAAGCAGAAATTGCTCCATGGGACTTCTGGCCACGCTCTTGAGGAGGAGTGCTGACCCTTTAGCACACAACTTTTGCCTTTCCTTGTCCTTAGTCCTGCCTGGAATGCAGATGGGATGCAGGAGATGGAGCAGCCGTGTTGTCCCCGTGAGGTGACAGGTCTGAGGGAGGAAGCTATGTGCCAAGAATGCCAGAGCGAAAGGGCACAAGTAGCCCTGAGGCCTCACGGACATCCATAGGAACCCCAAGTTACCTACCCTCAGACTTTCCATGAAGCAAGAAAAATGAATCTTTCCCTAGTTCAAGCTACAGTTTATTCAGTTTTCTATAACTTTCTGCCAAATGTAATTGTAATTTGAGAGAGCAGCAAGTGCTTACCTGCAAGGCTGTTAAAAACCTCAGACACAGGCCTTCATTTCCTCAAAGTTCTAACTTTCGCAGGGAGGAATTTTACCTTCTCCTGCTAAATGTTGTCATCAGAGAGGAAGACTGAGATAAATGTGGACTCAAAGGGCTAAGTAGAAACATAACACGTGGGTTTCAAGTTAATTCTTCACAATATCCTCCATACATTTTGGTCTATGCTTGTGTCACTGAAGTTCAAAGTCACACTTCTGGCTGAGTTTGGCATTGGGATGGGGGTGGGGAAGCTAAGGACTCCCTCAGCCCTTTGTTCCAGTGTTGTGTTTCTGGAAATGTCACTGAGCAAAGAGCTCAACGCAGAGTCTGCAAGAGGCTGACTCCTGGCTCCGGGTTTGGTGTCTGACACGCAGGAGGTCTCCCCTGGTGTAGACACCAACAGAAGGCCCGTGAGAAGGCAGCTCAGAGCTGCGGCATCCAAGCAGGTGTTTCTAACCTGAATCAGGCCCAGGGTTCCCAAATGAGAGTGAGGAATCTCTTTTTCCCAAGCTAGATAAAGCGGTGACAGCAACCTGGATGTGTTCGGGGGAGGGACACTGCCAGGACACTTCCACAGAATCAGCACAGACCTTTGTATCAAGTAAAAGAAAGCTGACAGTCGTCGGAAGAACACAGTTTACTTGGTTTTGTTTTTGTTCTTGTTAGGAATCGGATCATTTCTTCTGGCCTCTCCCACGTCACAGCTGCAAGATCTTAAGACCAGTTATCTCGCCTCCCTCACCGCGACTCGCACACCTTGAACCTGGGAGGGGAAGAGGCATAGGCTGGGGACTCCACTGGGACCAAGTTATGTGAAACCTGTTGTGTTGGGCACTCTTAAACAGTTGCCGTTGTTAATAACAGGCCCACTGTCAGTGAAATTGATCAACGCCTAAGGATGGCCATCAAGTGTCTATTAGCTTATTCTTCATGCAATAGGCATTTATTGTGCATGATCCGAGTATACTTTGGTAAGTTAAGCACCCTCATGGGGCTTATAGTTCTGAGTGGAATTAGACAAACAGATGCGTAACCTATAAATGCATGATTGTCAATTGGAAACCCCTGAAGGTCACTGGCCAATTAGCATCCGTGGTACTCAGCCATCACTTCCCTTCCAAGTTCTCTCCTGTGCTCAGGGGCTAGAAACCTGAAAACTACATTTCCCAGCCTTCCTCGCCTGTAGGAGCAAGATGGTCCTATGCATTCCTGTGGAATGATAGCGCCTGGATCCCAGAAGGGAGTTAGCAGAATTACAATGTAGGAAAACCTATGCTACATCCACGCGTGTTCATGAGAGTGATAATTTATCCAACAAGAATTTCATGAAGACTGACCACACAAAGTATCTGCTCGGTGCTGTGCAGGACACAGAGGTGGTTGTGCTTCTAAGAAACTTAGTAGAAAAGCAATGATGCACACACGTTTGGGTTAACTTCTCTTTGAATAAAGCAATCAGTAGTTTAGATTCAGTCATTCTTTAATTCATTCATTCATTCAGCCAAAACTTACTCCTGTGACGACTGGATCAGACAAATGAAACCTCTGCCCTCACATTGTTTTCTGTTTCGTTCTAGTGAGTTCCAGAAAACCTAGAGCAGACAAACATCCCTTTGGAACCTGGACTTGGGATAGGAGCTGCTGAGCTTGGGTTCTCCCCACACCCAGAGTCCTCTGATCAAATCCAATCCCCAGACATTGGGTGGGAAAGTTGTTAAGCTTTCTGTGCTTGGGGCATCGGGCTTATCATTCCTTGCTTGAGACAGGGGAGAGGGACAGGTGGCCTCATTTGCGTGGCATTTAAGAAGATGACTGACAGTCCAGGGGAAGGGAGCTTCCCAGAGGGAGGGTCTCAGCGAGCAGGTGACTCACATGTTTCTGTCTGCCCGGAACCACTGTCCTGGAGGAATTGTGCCTCTCTCACTCTCAAAGCACCCCAGTCTGGACTCTATCCACGCAGTGGCACATCACCCGCCCACGTGACAGAGTGGAGTACTGACTTGTGCTGCTCTCCGGATGCACCTTGGAGACATCACCTGAGGGTGAGAAGTCGCATTGTTCACTGACATGACATGCCCAGAACAGGAAAATCCAGAGACGGTGGATAGGTACCCGGTTGCTTAGGGAGGGGTGGTGAGAGGAGGAAAAGGAGTCACAGCTAAAGGACACAGTTGATTTTTGAGGTCATGAAATGTTCTAAAATTGACTTTGGTGAGGGTTGCACGTATCTGCGGATAAACCCAAATCCACTGAAGTGGATGGAATCGTGCACTCTCTGCTATTGAGTTGTACAGCATGTGACGTTGAGATGTTACTAGATCCCACTAGAGCTATTGAAGAAATCGTGCGTGGCTAAAAGATCCATTCGAACTAGGATAAGCCACTGGGCTTTAATATAACAGGGCACAGAAAGCCTGGATATGGATTTCCACTAGCAACTCACGGTTAAGAAACCATCGCTTGTTAAATTTTCATGGGGTGTCAAACAAGATACCCGTAATTATATGAAAAGGCTATTAAAATGCGTCTCTTTCCCAACTACCTGTATGTGCGAGGTCGGGATTTCTTCCTGTTCTTTGACCAAAACAACATATTGCAACAGACTGAGGAAGCAGATAGGGGAGTCCAGCTTTTTAACTTGGAAGTGTTATTTTTAATAAAATGTTGTTCACATCAATAACAACAGTTTTAAAAAAGAATGAGTCTTGAGAGGGAGACCCGGCAGCAGTTACTGGCCTCGGTGACAAAACGTTCCTGAGCGGACGTGGCTGTGCGTCATTGGTTCAGAGCGTCACTGCTCGCTGCTCTGTGCCTGGGTGAGGATGGCACGACCGTGTCAGCACCAGCCAGTTTTATGAAGCAGCTACTGCATGCCAAACGCTTTGTAAGTTTGAGCCACTTAACCCTCACAGCAGCCCCGTAAAGTAAGAATCTCATTAGCCCGGGGGCAGCCGGGGCGGGTCTGCAGCGCGTGTTCTGGTGCCGGAGCCTGGGTCGGGCCTTCAGACGGCCGGGTGGCCTGCGCGAGAGGCCAGTCCCCCCACAGCTACGGCTAATGCACAGATCCTCCTCCCGGAGCTTGGGGGATGGGCACATCCTGGTCATACTGTTCCCAGCGTGGCGGAGTGCTGGCCACGAGGTCATTCAGTCTCCACCTTCCCATTCATTCATTCATGTGCTGTTATGTGTCAGTGCCCGCCATGAACCAGAGGGAGACGTTTCTGTGACCACCCAAGGAGGGAAGCCCCGGAATGAGCTGCCGGAACGTAGTTGAGGGGACACCGTGGACACGGCCTTTGTCCCAGAGACCCCCCCATCCCCGGGCCCAGGTGCAGAGCCCTAACGGGCATCTGGGCGGCCTCTGACTGTGATGATGGCCTCAGTCCCAGGGACGGGAGCCAGGGGACAGGAGGTGGGAGCAGGACCGTGTCTATGGGGCAGGGGCTTCCTTCCTGTGTTCCCCCTGGGCTGACTCAGTCCCACCTGGGTGATTGTAGGGTGCGTGTGCGCCTAGTAAGCAGCTAAGTCCAGGTGCCACTTGTCCCCATACAATTTCTGTGGGGTTGGTCAATGTGACTCCATCAGAGAGGAAGGGTCAGGGCTCCGCTCAACCCCGTCTGTCTGGGTGTGTCTCTGGGGTTCCACCCACTCTCCGGTACCCAGGTGCGTGGAACCCTCCTGTTTCACGGGGCAAATAAAGCCAGAAGTTACAAACTTGGCAGCAGCTGTGAATATGCCTTGAAAAACACAAAGGCACAATTGAATGAAAATGGCTATTGCATGTTGACTCTGGCTGGTCACCTGGGAACCTTGTACGGCCACAGGGACAGAGGCTCAGGGGCACCAAGGGCCCAGCACTGCTCCAGGGCGGCTCTGGCCTAGGGAAGTGGGCCCTGACTGAGCAGGGCCTCGAGAGCAGAGCTTTGGGACACTGCTCTGCACACACTGACGCCCACGGAGAGGCTGGGGACAGCCCGAAGGATCAGGGTCCCACCTGCTGGGCACTGAGAAAAGGAAGGCCGCTCAGTAGTCGAGGCTGGAGACATTATGACCCATGAAGGAACGCGGGAAATCGGATCTCTGCTAACACCGCACGACAGGTCCTACCCAGCTGGCTGAAGACTTGAAAACCACAAGCAAACTGTGCAATGCTGCAAAGAAACTGCAGTCTTGTCTTAGGGCAGGACAGGATATCGTAAACAAAACACACAAAGCACTTGCATAAAAGACAAGACTGATACCTTGGTTATACTAAAATTAAGAATTCTGCTTATTAAAAATTCCTTCAAGATAATGAAGACAAGCTACAAACTGGGTGAAGGTATTTCCAACACATATAATTTAAAAACGTTAGTATTAATAATATATATGTATTTAAAATCATGCACCATTAACACAAAGATAACATCCCAATGGGAAAATGAGCAAAAATATAGGAATAGACATTTCACAGAAGAGAGAACACACATGGCCAATAAACATTTGAAGAAAAGCCCGACCCCATCAGTAATTAGATTAGGCTGAGTTTAGAAAAAAGCGAGTACTGGAAGGTTATAGCAGCATGATATTCCTTATAAAAGTAAAGGCAGCAAAATTAGGTAACATAAATAACATGTTCTTGGGCTTCACGTAGATACAACCGGCACTGGTACGGAGGGAGGGCACGCAGAGCCCTGGAGAAGAATTTGGCCACATGTAAGTTGCTGTTCCGGTTCTTGGGTTGGATGGTGCACTCATGGGAGTGCCTAATGTTGTTAAAAATAAAGAAGTAGTGAAAATAACAACAACAATAATAGTAATGATAATAAAAATAAGAGAGGGCCCTGCAGGGATGGTGGGGCATAAATCCAGGCATAGGGTCAGACTCCAGGCACCTGACGTCGGCACAAGGAAACAAACAAGAATAGGAAAAAGTGAGACCCCGGGGGTGGTCCAGCTCTGTGTCCATCCTTGTCTGCGTCTGTCTGTTCCTGGCCCCCAGCAGCACGGACCCCAGGGACCTGCCATCTTCTCGTCCTACACGGAGTCTTCCAGTGCTGTAGATGAGGTGCTTTTTAGGGGTTTTCTGTGAGGTCAGGAATGCGGATGGACACTTTGCAGCATTTTCCGTTGATCAGAAAGTTCGCTAAGCCAACCTCCCCACCTCCCCTGCCTCTGGTGGCCGGGCTCAGCCTGGGCCCGAGTGTCGCTGGAGAGTAAGGCAGAGTCTGTCAGCTCTCTGCCCCCACCAGGGTCAAGACAGTCGTGAAACCCCCCCAACAGGCCTGCGTGGCCCTGACCACACCCCCATTACGGGATTTGCCCAAGTTTTTTAAAGAACCCGTCTTTTCATCCTTTTCGTCTGGGCAGCTTAACTGTGGAACGCAGGAAGGAAACACAGCCCGGCCTTCTTGTCAAGGGAACCCCACAGCGAGCCTGCCAGCACGAGTTCGGCGGGGAGAGGACCCCTGCGCCCTTTATCCTGTGCGGGTCACTCTCGTGTTTCCGCAGAGCAACAAGGGCGGCTGCTGACGTGAGCATCTTGTGATCTCTCTGCCCGCACAGCCTCCTGGCAGCCTCCTGTGCTCCCAGCGAGGAGTAGAAGGTGACCTTCGGCGAGAGGGAGGACAGCTGAGGACAGGAAGGTCATGGCACCGCGGCTGGCGGGATCCTGGGGCGGGGGTGGAAACCCTTTCCCTCCCTCCCTCGGCGCCAGCCTGGGCACCTTCCCGAGTCCTCACGCGCACATGACAGGCTGAGGCTCTCCCTGACCGTCCAAGGTGAGGGATTCCCTGCATTTGGGGCGGAACAGACATCACCTCCCCCCACCCCGGCTGCAGTGCGGGGCGGACACGTGGCCTGGCCCCGAGACACTGCAGAGCGTCTGTCCTGGATTTTAACACATTCACGTCCCCGGTGGTCCCAGGGGCTGCCGCCGGGCACTAAAACGTCTTTGCCAGGTTTTCACAAGGCCCAGGGAGGGGAGAGGAGAGCCGTGGAGAGCAGTGCGTCCTCAAGGCCCCCTTCCTGCAGGACAGCGTCCCCGGCCCGAGCATGTTCTGGGCAGGGCACGGCTCGGGTTTTGAGCCTGAAGTCGGAGAACCCGAGTTAGCCCTCCCCCGACTTCGAAAATAGAGTCACAGAACAGCACGATGGCCTGGTTATTGTTACCATTATCACAGCCACTCCAGTCACCGCGCTCCGGCCCTTTCATCCCAGAATCTCAAAGCAGGACGTTCTGTAAGGAGACGGCTGCTCATCTGCACGACGCGAAGATCCTTTGAAAATGGAGCTTTCAGACTCTTGATGGAAAAAACCCTGATTCTACCTGGCGTGATGAACGGGACAGGACTTCCCTGAGGACACATCTGTCTGCGGAGAGCGGTACAGACACTGAGGTCAGAGGCGAGGTCCCCAAACCCTGCGGGAAGCAGGGCCTCGGGTGTCCAAGCGTCTGACACTCTCTGCAGCCCCTCTTATGTCCACAGGAGCTGACGGATCAAAGGTCATGGGCAAACTGGATCCATGTTGCCACAGAGAGACAGGGCTAAGCACTGGCTCTGCCGACAGCGTGGGCTCCAACCCTGGCTTTGCGTCGGAATTCCCAGCTGTGTGTCCTTGGGAAAGTTACTCAACCTTTCTGTGCTTCAATTTCCCCTTTGATAAAATGGGGTTGGTCATTTCTACCTGTTGGGGGTTCCACTAGAGGAGTCATCACGGATCCGGTCCTCGGAGCAGTGTTTTGCACTCGGTGAGCACTCGGGTGCAGGCGCTGGCCGAAGTGACATTGGCACTCCTGGCCAAGCATGAGACAGCAGCTCCCTGCTGCTCTGCCGGACACAGGCCTCAGCACAGCGTCTGGGCGGCCAGGGCTGGGCCCTCTTTCCCATCTGTCCCTGCGTTCTAGCCACACGGGCCACCCCTCCCCACGCCGTCCTTGTCCTGCACGCCCATGGGTCGTCCCGTGCGGCCCCTCCTGGAAGGTTCTTCCGCTGTGCTCTCCTGGCCCTCGGCCAACCTCCCCTAATCATGCGGGACTCACATCAGCGTCACCTCCTCTGGGAAGTGTCCCCAACTTCCCATTTCGATTAGATGTAGCCCCTCCATGGCCACGGTCCGTGGCAGGGTCTCCTCCTCCTCCTCCTCTGTTTGTTTCTGTGTCTCCTTCTCCTGCTGTTTCTCCCATCCGACTGTCATTTCCTCCAGCTCAGGACTCGCACCGGGCCGTCTCAGTAACTGTCCCCGCACATGCCCAGGTCCTGCCTTGGGGAGCTTTCCGGGCTCTGTGAGGGGTGCTCAAGCCACGGCACGTAGTTCGGTGTCTGTGAGCAAACGCCGTGTCCACGTTTCTCGGGGAAGCTCTGCCCTTTCGTTGGACGTCCTGGGGTCGGAGCAGAGACAACATGAGAGTCGCACCGCCCGGCCCACCGAGGGCTCTGAGTGGCCGTTTGCTGGATGGCGGGGTGGGCGTGTGCGAAGGTGAACGGCTGGGCACAGGCACAGGGAGCGGCACGGTGAGTCCTGGCTAAGGCTGGAGGCTCTCTGTCCTGCAGGTAAGATCCCGGGCACCTGGCGGACTCACTCGCCTACGTCACCCTGAAACCCTCTGACAAATTAATGGGAAACAGAGTGATTTCTAGGGAGACTCCCGGCGAGTAGACGGCTCCTTTCATTGCTGTCAATGCCGTCAGTGGCAGGTCCATCCTGGAAATACATCACACACAAGAACGTTCCTGAACACCGGGCCCTCGAGCGTGCCGGGATTGGCTGGCTGAGAAGCAGCAGAGGTGTGGGATGAGCGCTGTGTACCAGGGTCTGCTTCAAAGATCAGAAACACAGCGGGGAGTCTTTGTTCTTCGTATGATCAGGTTACTACCTGACATACTAATTAATTTATTAAATAAACACTGTTAGTCGTCCGCAAGCACAAACTAGACAGAACAGGGAGCAGCAGGCGCACGGGAGAGCTGTGACAGCAGCCTGGTTGGGGTGGACGTGTCCTCTGGGCACCAGGAGGTCCGAGCCGCTACAGAAACGGGCCGGCGTGGCAGGCAGCCAGAGCGGGCTGCGGTCCCCTTGAATTAGAGGGAAGAGTAAACCCCTCCCCACGCCCAGGTCTGTCTTTGCTCCCTTCCTTCTTCTCCTCATGCGAGCCTGAAGTGAGACTCCTCGTGCCTGGCGGGGCCTGTGCCTGCTTCGGGGGGGCAGAAATGAGAGGAGGCCTGCGTGAAGGCTCTGGGGGCCACACCTTGAAGTCACACCTGGCCCAGGTGAGGGAGAACTCAGGAGTCCCAGCTTCTCCCCAGCCCACCCTGGGTGGTGTGGAGGGCAGGCGGAGGGCGGGCAGACGTCTGTCCTCTCTGCGCCAAAACACCAGACACCAGACCTAGGTCCTGAGTTTGGATCCCTGTGAGGGACAACACTCTCGAGTGTCAGGAGGTGACCTGGTTTCCCAACACACTGGACTTTCTGGAAAGTTGCCCTTCACCTCCCTGGCTTGGTCAAACCCTCCCAGCTGCTCTCCCTGAACCAGAGTCCTCAGTTCTGCAGCATAACAGAGGTGACACGCGCGACATGTCTGACATTCACCTGCGTCTCGGCTCCTCCAGGCAGGCACCAGCTCTGCTTGTGCCCGGACGTGTGCCTCGCACGGCGTGTGTGGCAGGGCATGGTCCCTGTGCTCTAATCCGGACAGAGACTCGGGAGGATGTGTTCTAGATTCCCAGGTCTAGTCCATCCTTCCACCCAGACAGGAAGTCCCTGCTCCACACACCTGTAGGACGACCACCCTGCGCTCCTGCAGGGGCAGGAACCCGTCCGTATTGGCCATCTACGGTGCGTAACAAACCGCTACACGGTTAGAAGCTTGGCCTCGCCCAGCTGTCGTCTCACTGTTGTGGGGTCCTCTGCGTGGGTCCCACCGGGCTGCGTCAAGGCGTCAGCGGGGGCTGGGGGCTCGACAGCGTCTGGGTCCTCTTCCAGGCCCCCAAGGCTGCTGGTGGAACCGAGCTCCCTGTCGCTGTAGAAGTCGCGGTGGCGTCCCCTTCAAGGCCACAGGACGGTCTCAGACTCACAGAGGCCCAGGCCCTCAGGGCGAGAGCCCTTTAGAGGAACTCAAAATCGACGGATCAGGGACTTTGCTTACAAACGTTCTGCCCCTTTGCCGTAGCCTGTGGACTTGTAGGAAGTCAGACTCCAACTGTGTTTAAGGGTAGACATGACCGTGGGGCCACCTGAGAGTTCCGCCTGCCGTGGCACCTGCAACGAAGCCCGTTCCCCGCCTTCCGTGACCCAGAGTTTTCCTTCCCATGTTGCGGCCCCCACATCTTCCTCGGCCACCTGGAGTTTCTGGCCTGGCCCCCCCTTCAAACCTGCACTGCTGCCCAGGACCCTGCTTAGGCCCAGTCTCTGCCCTCAGCCCCGGCAGCCCACCCCGTCCCCCCAGCACCACCCTGGGCTGCCCTCCCCTCCCGCTGCCTGCACCCCCCCAGGGCCTGGCTCTCCCCCTCCCTGTCCATGCCACGTCCCAAAGCTCAGCCGGCCCAGGTGCCTCCTGCCTCCCTCCACTGCCACCTGGGCGGCACCAGCTTCTCTCGTCCAGGCCCAGACGTCAGAGTCTCCCTCGACCCCGACTTTCTTCCAGAGCTTGCGATTTTGCCGTGTTGCTTCCGTGTGGCCCTTCCCCTCCCTGGGAATGAGGTTCCTGGCCAGCCTGGCCCTGCCGCGTTAGCACGTGGTCACCTTCCTCACCCTCCTGCGCCCGGCCCTGGTGGTCGCCTGACCTGGCTTTCCGGTTGCTTCCTGTGCACCTGGGGAAGGACGAGACACACTTACCCCGAGCGTGAGAGGGCCTGTGCCAGGCTCCACTGCGGCGCTGGTTACCCGGGCTCATCCCCCTCCTAGGGTGGACGCTGTTTCCCACGTTAGGGGTGAGGAAACTGAGGCTCGGAGAGACTGGGACTTGCCTGGGTCTAGGGCTGCAAGAGGCCCAGTTCCACTGGAATTTCAGATAAACAAGGAATAAAAAAATAGCATAAGTATATCTCCATATAGCATGGGCTGTACTTATACTAAAAGGTATTTGTGTTTATTGCAATTCAACTATAACTGGGCATCCCGTGTATTTATTTGCTAAATCTGGCTGCTCCGCCTGGGCCTCACAGCTGGCAGCAAACAAAGGAACAAGAATTAGTCCAGATCTGATTCCAGACATCAGGCTCCCATCCTCCGGTCTGCTGCCTGTCTGGGGACAGGGACATCTCTTGTTCCCCTTTTCCCCATGAGCAATAGGGCCTCGGCAGCAGCTCAGGGGAAGCCTGGAGTCACGCACCAACCCGACCCCTGCAGATGAGTCGGACCAGACGACCGGTCCTTGCTCTTGGGGGTAACGGGATGACGTTCCCGCAAACGTCATCCACGCTGCACTCGCTCAGCACGGCGGGCTCAGCTCCCTGCAGGGGGACGGCTCCCTTCCCGGAGACCTCACCTCCAGTCGCCCCCACCCCTGTGGCCCTGCTTCTCTGCCTCTGCTATTGCTCAGCCGGGCAGGCCTGCTCCCTGCACCCTCAGGCGGGAAGTTACTCAGAGTAACCACTCCGGGGTCTGTCTGCACTAAAAGTGGGGCAAGGTTTCCTCCTCTCGGGTCACCACCCATCTTGAAGTGTCACAGTTAAATGATTAAGCCCATGACAATTCCACAAAACGGAGAAATTTTAATTTAAAGCAGCTCAATAAAAACACCCTTCCCCGTTGCTCTGAGACTCAGTGGAGGAAGCTTGAAGGCAGCCCCGGGCTCCATGCTCAGCAGTTAAGGCAGCCTCCGCCCTGGCGCGGGGTACGGACCGAGCCCAACCACTGACTCCTGTTTCTGCAGTGCCTGTGCCAGCAGCCCTGACTTGGGACGATCGGCCAGTTCCACGCTTAGCACTTGGAGACACAGAGCTGCTCTGTTTGCTTCTGTTTGTTTGTTTTGGAGTGTTCTCAGCGTGCTCGTGGGTGGTAGGAGTTCTGGTCTTTGCATTTGGAGCGGGTCCACCCTTCAGAGCTCACCTGTCCTTCAAGCGCAGCTGTGAAGCCACGCACCCCTCCGTGGAGTTACTCACCTTCTGTTCCCACGGAGGAGGCCCCAGATGGAGCTGCTCCCAGCTGCATCGCGGCAGAAAGAGCAGCCCCTGCAAACTGGCAGCAGCCTGCAGCTCGACTGCGCCTGTGTCCCCGCCAGCCCTGCACCTGCGGCTGCCGGCAGAGGTGAGGTGGAGGCTGCTGCCCCTGCAGGAGCTGTCGAGGTCGGCCTCTCCTTGCCCAACCCCCGCCCATGCCCTGCCCCGCTCCAGACGTCCTGAGCCAACTCCCTCCGCTGTGCACCTCGCACCTGGCCTGCCCAGCCGTGTCTCGGTGTGCCACAAACCTGCTCGCAAAAAAAGAAAAAGAAAAAGTTCTGATATGGAACATTTGCCAATTCCCATGGTGTGAACGCTGATTTAGGCCACCAGCCCTGGCCCCAGCAACCTGCTCAAAAAATACCCAACACCAGCCATGGGCTCCCGTGAGCCTGCCGGCCCCGGCTCCCACCCACCACGGCACGTCCAGCCGGCCGCCCCCACGTAAGAGCCAAACTGCTGTGTGTGTTTGTCCGGCCCCTTCTGGACTCTTCCTTCCAGAGGGCAGGGCCCACGTTTTCACCACCTTCCTCTGCATCCACGGGGCAGGTTCTGCACTTTCAGCAAATAGCGCCCACCTTGGCTGGGCCCCCATCCCCAGACCCCTGCCCTGGCCTCGCCCACCTCCCTCCTCTTCCTCTTCCTCCTCCCTTCTCCAGCAGCACAGAATCTTCTACTTCCACCTGCCTGCCCATCCCCCATTCTGCCCCACCCTCAAATGCCTCAGCACAGGTATTTCCTCTCCGCCTCCTTAGCACAGGTGTGTCCCCTTTGTCCCCTCAGCACAGGTGTTTCCTCTCCACCCCTCAGCACAGGTGTTTCCTCTCCACCCCTCAGCACAGGTGTTTCCTCTCTGCCCCTCCGCACAGGTGTTTTCTCTCCGCCCCTCCGCACAGGTGTTTTCTCTTTCCCCCTGGCACAGGTGTGCCCTCTTTGTTCAGGAAGCCCTCCCTGACCAGCCAGTGGAAGGATCCTCTGTCCTGCCCAGGCTCAGCGAGTCTGGCACCGTGGGCTATAATCACCCACTGTCTGTCCTCTGCACGCTGGCCGAGCCTTAGGTGTCAGTCATATCTCTGAACCGGCACCCAGTAGACGACCCCCAGGAAGCAGCATTGAGTGAACCTTTGCCGAGCAAAGGGACGGTGACCTCCCCAGCCCACATCCTGGCTTTGGGGTAGCAGGAGTCCACTGGAGGAAAACCCCCACAGCTGTTTGCTCCCGGCTCCCTGGGCTCGGCCCTGTCCTCCGTCCCCTCCCCAGACCCACCTGGGCTGCCCAGGAGACGGTGACCGTGTGTCAGCGCCTCCCGCCGTGGCAGGGGCTCGGTGAAAGCAGGTCAGGAATGAGCGAAGGTGGCTCCCGAGGACAGTTCAGTTTATTAGTTCGTTTACAGACCCACAGCCACAGAGGGCAGGGAGCTGCAGTTTGCACTTTCCCCCATCAGAGAACCTCATGGAATTAAAACACCATCATTAGTTGCAATGGATCCATCTGGAAAGCCTTCCTGTTCACAATTTGGACAAATTGCCTGTGTCCTCTCTCCATGTGGGTCTGTGTGGGAAGTGCTTTGGGAAGTATCAGTGTACTTTTGGTTATAAGTGACAGTGACACCACGTTGGTTGCTGTTCCCTGAAGGTGTGAGGACGTGGCCTTCCCCTGGAGGCAGAGGAGACATTGCAAATGCAGTGGCTTCTTCCCCAGGTGGTCCCGGGTGCTCTGTGAGTGCACCCCCCACCCCCGTCTGTGTGCGGGAAGGGCCTGAGGGAGCCGCACCCAGGCTTGTCTCATGTTTGTGACATCCCTGGGGGGGCAGGAGACAGAGGAGTGGTGACGTCGTCCCTGTGGTGGGCCCAGGGCTGGACGCAAAGGCTCAGAGGGACCCCATCCCCAAGGCTCTGCTGCCCACCCAGGCCTGTAGCAGCCTCGGAGTGCGCCAAGGAGGGCAAGGGGTCAGCAGGTCACCTGGACGTGGGCTCTGCGGTCAGACACACACCCCTGCACCCTGCGCTTAGTGGCTGTGTGACTTTGGCTGAGTTAGTGAGGGGCACCTGGGTTTCAATCTGCAAAAGCCAGAGTGGGGGTAGGGGACGTTACCTGCCAGCCAGGCACGGTCTTTGCACAGCACCCCTCCCTGGGGAGCCACGGCCTCCCCTGTCAGTCTCCACGAGAGTGTCACCTAGCTGCCCCCCTGCACCTTGCAGCCCAGGAGAGTTCCCTGCATGGCCTTGAGCCAACCCAGTTCTCTGCCCTCCTCACTTGCAGTTCTCCCTCGTAGAATATACTGGAAAGCAGCCTCCTGAGACAGGGAGAAAATGGCCAACACCCAGGGCTCTGTCCTGGTCCCCATCCCCGACCCCCAGAGGCAGGACGTCCATCCCTGCCTGAGCCCAGCGGGCCACGTTCCCTGGAGTATAAACTCAGGAAGGGCCACTTTTCAGGGCCCTCGGCTGCGGTGCAGGTGGGGTCAAAGCAGACAAGACTCCACCTGCCCTGAGCAGCTTCCCTGAGCCTCGGGGGACCGGCTCACAGTGGCCCCCAGCCTTATGCTGTCCTTGCTGCCTCTGCGAGTAACAGGTCTCCCCGTGTGACTTGCTGAGTCTCACCAGACAAGTTGGTCCCCAGTGCCCAGTGGGCTGGCTTCTGGGCGGGGGGGGGGAGTGGTAACCAAAGCGGGAAACTGGGGTCTCTCCCTCTGGAAACACAGACCGGGAGAATGGGAGCGACGGCAAATGCCGTGGTGGACTCGCCACCACCTCTGTCTGTTCCTCCTGCGTCCCGGCCGCCCCTTCCTTAGACGTGGCCGTGGGTCTGCCAGCCGAGGACAGTGGCGGAGAGATGGACTCCTCCCCAGGCCTGGCCGGTCCCTCCATGCCTTCCTGTTCTGGTGACTGGTTTGGGGACAGGCCTCTGGGTGGCCTTGGGGACACTGAGTTAAGGGAGGAGAAACCACACACTGGGGGGGTCTGGTCCATGGAATAGTGTCCCAGAAACCCCAGAACAGCAGCTCGTGGACAGACTAGACACGAGCAAGAAACACGATTGAGCCCAATTGTCAGAAGGTTTTGCCGAAGATGAGGGTTTGGCGCGTGTGGCGCGGGAAGGTCGGAGCGTGATTTTTCATTTAGATCAAATGCTGCTCTTATAACTGGGCTCACTCTCCACAGATTCGTGTAGGAAAACACAGCAGGTAGCTGGTGAAATGCCAGCACCACTAAGAGAAGGCAACCTCAGCAAACTGGTCAAGGAAGCAGGTTTCAAACGATGACATCAGATACGTCGTGTAGGAAGTCATCAAATTCCAGGAACAGTTCCATGGTTTTCAATCCCATTTGTGAACCACAAACACAACTTGCAGAATTTCAACGCACCTGAGATGCTGGCGAAGGCTAGTGCAAATTCATTTAAAAGGTCCCACACTGAAGATAAAATTCCTTGTTTCATTGTTGCGGTCATTTGTGTTCATATTTGGTGAAAGTTTCAGAGTCCGAGTGATGTTTTTATGCTATGAAGAAACCTACCGGGCAAATATGAACCAGGAATGGGGTGCAGTGTCCCCGTGATTCAAAACTGGGTCCCACAAGTAGGGATAATCTAAAGTTGTCAAAATTTACAGATATTTGTATGCATACAGTTAGAGTAACAGAATTACAATATTTTGTGACAAAGCTGATTTTGAAATTTAAGAAAACCTTGACGTGGCAGCGAACGCTCCCTCTCTTTGCAGCTCATTGCAAGTAAGGTCCTGGCATGTTTGAACCTGGGAAGAGGCGCTTTGTAGAGGAACCCGAGTGCCCTACCGTGGCATCTCACCCCGTTGTAAACACGTCCTCTACATCTTGGTTGCGTGATATAATCCAGTGAGTAGAGAAACAGCAACAAAAACTTCAGCTTTTAAAGCTTCTAGAAAATTGTAATTAATGAAGACAGAGCTTGCAAACAGAAGACAGTAAATTCACCCCTCGCAAGTGGAGGAGGGTGGAATAAATTTAAAAAGGGGAGTTCCAGCAGCTTATAAGATTTAATTTTGAAATTATATAATTTTGCTTCACAACATCTTAACTTGTGGAAAGCATCTTTTAATGAAGTCATATCTTTAATTAAACAAATTTATATACTGTGCCAGGATGGAGCAAAATTAAAAGATCTACACATTTGCTGGATCTGCAATTCAGGAAACATTCAAAGGAAATAGAGAGAGGAACGGCCCAACACAGACGGCTTATTTGATGGGTTTGCTCTTGTCGAGGTATCCGAATGGAGGTGAAAAGCCAGCGTGGTCTGTAAATGCATTTGGGTGAAATATTTTCACATTTCAATGTGAAAAAAAACCGTTAGCAGAATTTGCTTTGAGCTTACCAGGTACCTCTGCACCTGCAGAGAGAAAATTGTCTCAATTAAAACTGTTACGGTCTAACAGAGAGAGTCGGTTTAAGGTGTCAACAACTTCAAATTTATTGACCAAAAAAAAAAAAAAAAACCTGCAACTTTGAAGAAGGGTACAGAAATTTTATGAACATTTTCAAAATGTTAAGACCCTATTAAAAAACAAAAACCTCTTTTCAGAAATATTTCACTGGATTCACCAATATATTAAAACCAACTTATCAGTCAAAAATCCTTTCGTGCGTATACGTACGTATTCATTTCCAGCGCCCTTCACTCTAAATAGTGTCCTCACTTGGACAACAGAGTGAACGATTATCCAGATTTTCAAAGTTTGGAATTTCCAGGGCAGTTTATTTTATTCTGGTGCAAATGGTCTGAGACCTGCCTTTTTTTTTAATTGAGGAATAATTGGGACCACAGCGAAGTGCAAAGATCTCAGTGCACAACCCACAGAAGTGCTGACTGACCTGCACACCGGGTGACCACCGCCATCCGTACGAGGAACGTCTCCGCCTCTCTAGAAAGTGGTTCTGTGCCCTGTGCAGTCGATCCTGGCTCCTTGGGGAAATGCCCTTCTGGTTGGTGTCACCGCAGACCACGTTTGCCTGTTGAGATCCACACTGGGGGAACTGGAGTGTCTTGTCTGCACAGGACCAGGGTAGGAGGCGCACACGGTCCCGGACAACCCTTTGTTCTCCTCTATGTATTGCAGGTGCAGCAGGGACCCCAGACCTGGGCGGCCACCCCCAGGTGGGGCAGCCGCTTCAGAGGGGGAGGTGCATGGCAGGGAGGGGTCAGAGCTGGTCTCCAGGTGTGGGTCCCCCCAGGGGTCTCTACGTCCTGACTTCCCATCATGCAGACCTGCTCCTGACATGCTGTCTCCTGGCTGCTGTCATTCCTGAAGACTCGGTGTGACTTACTCTACCTCGTATGTGGATTCTGCCATGGACACTGAGCAAGACTCAGCGGACGAGGGAAGATGCCAGGTGCTTGCCGGGCCGTCTCCCAGACTCAGTGTTAGACACTCGTCCGTGGTAATTCTTGTTATGCCCATTGTACAGATGATAAAACTGAGGCTCAGAAAAGTTAAGCCACCTGCCCCACCAGCTGGAAGGTGCTGGAACCAGACTTTGCGGCTCGCTCTGGCTTCTGCCCTCCTGCCCCGCCCACTGGAGGGGGGGTTTGCACATCCTGCCTGGGGCACCCCGCCCCGGCTGGGCCTGAAGCCACGGCCCCATTCCTGCATTCCTGGAGAGCTTAGTTCAGCAGGTCTGGCCTGCTAGAAAGTTCCCAGGAGACTGAGACACGGCGGGTGCAGGGCCACCAGCCCGGCGGGCCAGCGTCCTCGACAGCCCTGGGCACCTCAGGGCCCCACCTCAGCAGTTCCAGCCACCGAGCAGGCGGGAACCTGTGCCCACACCCCCCCACCCCCCACGGCAGGGACAGGTGCCCCCGCATCTCTCACCAGAAATCAGTCCCCCCTTACATCTGCGCCACTGTGCAAATGTGAGGGGTTATTTTTACCTGCAAGTGCTGTGGAACGTGCCTGATAATGTATTTATAACGGCCTGAGCACCTCAGCGAGTAGCAACTGCCCTGAGTGACAGGGAAAATTGTTGGAAATTGTTCCCTGTAAAAATAAGGAGCCCCGCTAAAACAAGCCAATCAAAACAGCCTCCTAACGGCCCCCGCACAGCAGGTGTGGCGGGTGGGGAGGGCTCTCGCTGTCAGGGGAGTGGCCTGTTCTTGGCACCTGACCCTAGGCTTTGGCGGGGGGGGGGTGCATCCTCACCCCCTCCCCCAGCTCTGCCACGCTGGGGAAGCCCAGATACCGCAGGGCAGCCCGGAGGGCCGCAAGGAGAGTGGATTAAAACAAGGCCACGTCTACACGGCCACTGGAGCTCCAAGACCCAAGGCCAGCACCCCTGCCTCTGCTGCACCCCAAAACCCCCGTGAGAACACCAGGGTAGGACCACCAGGGAAGGAGACTGAGACGGACGAGGCTAGAGACCGGGCCCCTCTGGAAAGCTGGGGGGCTTGGCCTTGCAAAGCCTGCCAGTAAGGTTTCAGGTCGGGGGCTTTTCTTCTGGGTCCTGATAACTTTGGTGCCTCCTTCAGGGCCCAATCAGAGTGAAGAACGTGCACAAGGAAGGTTTAACACGAAGCACAGCTCATCACAGCAGGGACTGGACAAGCCTGGCCTCGGCCGAAGGGCTGAGCCTCTGAGGGCAGAGAGGTCTCCTGAGACTGCAGACGCTCGCTGTCCAGAAGAAGATCCGCCGGCCCCAGTGCCAAGAGATGGGCCTGAATTCTGAGAGTCCCAGGCTGACTTTGAAATCTAACTATCCTTCGGTTTAAGTGGATCCCAAACATAGCGAAATAAAAGCCTTTTCTCTGCCGCTGCCAAATGGCCCGTGTGGAGTGACAGTGTCTGTGTCAGCTCTGGGCCAAGCCGAGTCGTGGGAGAGGCAAATTGGTCGTTATTCATTTTATCGGTTACTTATTTTTAGAGCAATTTCACAATTACATGTAAAGTGCAAAGCGTAAACCTGATTTACAGCAAAACCGTGAACGCTCTGCCTCCGCCTGGGCACCTGGCAACCGTGGGTTTCCATTTAGCCTTTCTTCCCCCTCGCGCCGAGCTTCGCATCAGCTCTCTCAGCTGATAGGACAGCCCTTCTGGAGGACGAAGGCACAACGAGGGACGAATGAAAGCCACTCACACTCGGAACAGCCCCTGCTCTCTGGCGTCCTGGGGATTATGCGTGGCCACGTCAGTGCCGCGGAGCCCGAGGGGTCTGCCCCCACCCCCCGGGGATGGGCTCATCGCACAGACGCTCTGAATCCTCAGCAAAGGGACAGACCCTGGTTCAGGACCCCTCCCGTCCTCAAGGGCAGTTCTGGGGGGGGGGTCTGTGGACAGGGGTCTGCTCTCTGCTGTCCTTCTGCAAAGCACACCTACCCTGGTGGCCCAGGGACGTCCAGGGACACCCAGCTGTGACAAGAGGAGACTGTGACCTTGGTTGTCAAGGCAGCTGTCATGGTGTGCGGATGCTACAGACAGATTAGCGGCAAGGGGGGAGGGAGGCGGGCAGTAGGGAGGGGAAGGATGGGGGTGGGGGGGGCAGAGAGGCCGGGAGGGGCAGCCCCACCTGCGTGTGGGGCCGGAGGAACGACAAGCCCCAGCCACGGCCACCCGGGCACCACATCTGTCTTCTCACTGACCCCAACGGGTCGGCACTTGGCGGGCCCGGGGACCTCTCTGGCGTGTCACTCGTGTGTCCTCACTGGAGAATGACGGCGGCTGGTCCCAGGGGCCGGATGCATCTAGGTGGGACCACCCTCCCCTCCTCCCCCTGCACACGCTTTTCCTTCTAACCGAATGCCAGGGAGATGGCAGGGGGCCGCCTCGAGTTTTATTTATTTGAAAACGAGGCACTTGAGACCGTGATGAGGGGCAAAGTGGAGGAGATAATGAGACAGCCACCTCGGCCCGCAGAGAGACAGAGCCGGGTCCCTGATTAGCCACTGTGGGCAGGGCCGAGAGGGGCCGTGGGTGGCATCTGGAGTGTCATTCCATCATCTCCGCTGCAGGGCTCTGGGCACTGCCATTGAGATACTTCAGTGTGTCTGAGCACCGTCCGATTGGGGGATTGTCACGTTGCAGCAATTAAGCCGAGGGTGGCCCCTCCTCGCCTCGGGCGGCTGGGTGAAGCGCATCCTTCTGTCCTCGGTGTTTCTAAGGGCTCCCTCTGCCTCCCTGGAGTGGGCACCATCCGCTCTCCTCCTTTAGAGAAAGGGCACCTGTGTTTACCTCTCTCACTCGGGGGGTCCCAGCCACAGGGACCCGTTCCCTGGGGGCATGTGGCCTCAGCCTGCCCCATGGAGTGACCTTCCGCCTTCTTCCGGGATGGGTAGAGATGGGAACAGACCTCAGCCTCCCCCACAGGGTGGGCCGGGAGCCCTGGCCCGGTGGGTCCCCAGTCATTAGCAACAATGAAAGAGGAGTGGGCCCCAGAGTGCAACTGGAAAACAGGGGGATCACGTGGAATCGGGGCTCAGAGGGAGTCGTGGGTTAAATCGTGTGGACAAAATCCATGCCCACCTGGAACCTAGAATGTGGGGACTCTGCAGATGTACGTAGTTGAGATGAGGTCAGACTGGAGTAGGGTGAGCCCTGCGTCCAAGGTGACCGGTGTCCTCACGAGAAGAGGACAAGAGACAGACACAGACACGGGGAAAAGGTGACGTGACACTGGAGGTAGATTGGAGTGATGTAGCCACAAGCCACAGGATGTGAAGGACAACCAGGAGCCACGAGAAGTGGGCGAGAGGCCTGGAGGATTTCCCTGCCCTCCCGAGCCTGCAGAGGAAGCGTGGCCTCTGAACTTGATGTCAGACTTCTGGCTTCCAGACCGTGAGACAATAACTGTCTGTTGTTTTAAGCCACCTAACTTGACATTCTTTGTCACTGCACTTAGGGAATTAATCAAAGTGTCTAGCAGGGCTGTCGGGTGCTGAGGCTCTGCCACCCCGGACCAGGCTGTGGGGCTAGGTGGGCTCCTGGGTGCCCTGCCTTGCTCCAGCCAGTTGGAGCGGGGTCTTGGTGATTTGTGACCGGTAGATCCCTAACTGACTCCGTCTTCTGGCTGGGCAGAAGCAAGGCATGTGCGTGTCTGTGCAGAGAAACCTGTGCTGCAGCCTCTCTGTGAGCATGTCCCAGGATCCTTCCCAGTCTCCCTCATGGCCCGAATGACCAAATAAGGTCCTGAATTCAGACAGCTCACGGTGCTGCAGGAGAAAGAGCGAGACACCAGCTACGTGATCACACTGCAGCTCACTGCAGAGAAGCCACGGCAGGAATTCACGGATGGCTTGGCCCTTTCTGGCAGGTTTGATCATGGAAGGCTGTATTTAGAGGATAACATTTAAAATAAGACATTTCATTGCCTCCTCTTGACTGATTGGGGAAAATATATTATTTCTGAGCAGCATTTTAAGGTACTATATATCATTCCACTTAAATTACTAATGTTCATAAAAACTGAGTTCCGCTTGACAAAGAAGAAAGTCTTTAGCTCCTCCCGCTAAGAGCACAGGGGGGGGGGGGGGACTGACCCCCCTGCTCACTTCTGTCCTGTAATCCTTGGTTCCACTTGGGAAAGGAGGACACAGACTTTAGTTCTTATGTGTCAGAGTTCAGACTATGCATTTTTCAAGGGTACTTTCTGAATCTTCCTAACAACCTGATGAGGAAACTATGTGTCTGTCTATTTGAGCTCAGGAACTAACCCCAACTTGAACCCTAACCCTAACCCTAACCCTAACTCTAACTCTATTTGGAGTTCCTGAGCTCGGATAAGTTTCCCAAGATCACACAGCCAGGCAGTGTTTGAATGCGGTTCTGTTTGGTTCTGGAACTCGCGCTTTTTCCCTGCCACACCACGCTTCGTCTTTACACGTTTCAAAGAAAAAGGTGCTCAGAGTGTCACGGCCAGGCCTAAGAGCACGAGGAAGGTCTTCAGCCAGACTGAAGACAACATCAAGAACTCGTCTGACTCCCAACTCATTGTCTGCGCCCCCTCGCTGTTCCTGGCATGTTCAAAACGTTACACAAAAATCTTAATGTTTGCATCTGCATTTTGTTTTTCCAGCAAGAAAAATGAAGCAAGCTTCGCCTTGTTGGCCCTTCGGAGGAGCAAGTCCTCATGAAGGCAATGGGTTTGGGCTGGGAAGGGGCTGGTCCTTCTGCTCCTGGATGGGGTACGCTGAGTCTCATCTTCAACCTCCAATCTGGGCTTCTCCCCTGCGGACGACCCGTGCAGGGCCCCGCTGGCCTGGGAGGGGGATGAGAGGAGGGAAGGGAGGAGCCTCCGGGCCCTGAGGGGTGGGACACCGAGCTGGTCTCTGCACACACCAGCTCCCCTCGCCCTTCCGCCCTGCGTGGAAGCTCCCTGAGGTCCCCCAGGAGCCAGCAGACCTCTCTGCTTATAAATGACACAGACTCAGATGTCCCCTTACAGCAGCTCCAGCCGACCAAGACACACGCAGAGCGTGAGGCCCTGTGAAGACGGCGGCAGAGACGGGGTGATGCAGCCACAAGCCCAGGAAGACCAGGAGCCCCAGAAGCTCCGGTGGGAGTGTGGCCCCAATGACACCTTGATTTTGGACTTCTGGCCTCCAGAGCTATGCAGGGACACAGTCCTGCTGTGTCAGGCCCCGTCTGCAGTGCTGTGTGACAGAGAGGGCTCATGCCCAGAGTAAACGTCACCGGTCTGGCCCTGAGAGGGTCATGGAAACCGCAAGGGGCT
>CM052444.1:105580293-105625545 GCA_028533085.1 Varecia variegata
GCGGTCAATCAGAGAGCAGCAGGGTGTGGTTTTTGTCCACTTGTTTACAGTCGCAAAGGAAGCAGCAAGGAACGGGGTGAGCTGATGCCACAGGGCTGCCCCCCAGGGCAAGGGGGCTCACGGGACAGGGGCCCTGGCCCAGCCACCCTGAGCAGAGCCTGGGAGTGGGGAGCAAAGAGCTCATGGGCCGGGAATCAGGAGCACCTGGATTTGATGTGCTTGCTGTGTGACCCTGGGCACCTCCTTACCCTCTCTGAGCCCCAGTTTCCTTCTGGGTTTCTGTGCGGGTTGAAAGGCTCACGTACAGGCAGGGCCTGGTGAGTCTTGGCACCCACTTTCACCTCAGTAAACCCCCCGTGTGCTGTCCAGGCCCCGGCAGGGCTCCAGGCCAAGGCTGGGGCTGCGGGGCTGGCACCTGTGGTCCCGAGAACCACCCTGGGCGTGGGGGACGCGGGAGCAGCAGCAGCTCCTCTAGCCAGGCCCGAGGGTGGAGGATACATTTTCTCCGTGAGAACGTGTCTGCGTGAGAAGCTGAAGGTGGGTAAGCGGGGGCCACTTAGCCATGGAAATGCCCTCAGCGACTCGCTCCCCTCTGGCACACGCGTGTGCACCGCCTCTTCCAAGCCAGGCACTGGTGAGCGGTTCTGGGTTAAAGCAGATTGTTCTGGAACCCTCAGGAGGGAGCATGGCTGTGGCTGAACTTCAGAGCTGTCACTGACCAAGTGACCCAGGCCCGGACACTGCCTCTCAGTGGGTCTCCATGTCATCACTATGTCTGGGGCTGGTCCCCTCCCCCATGAGGGCACCTTAGGGTCCAGCTCTGTGGGGACGTAGGGCTGTGCCCCCAGTGACAGTCTCTCCTCGGTGCTCGCTGTGGCAGACACAGGTACGAAGACTCGCAGGTGACTGATGGTTTCCAGCAATCACCGGAGTTTTCTTAGGCCTTGGATTTTAATCACGGACAGCGAGGCAGGCGTGGGAAAGAGAACCAGTGGCTGAGAAGGGCGCTGAGTGCTCCGCCAAGCGCCGCGTGTTTATTGTTTCCTCGGTAACACCTGGTGGTGCACAGCCGCTGGGCGACCTGTAATTGACTAGGGAATAGGGACGTGAGTGCCTACTGGACACTAATTAATACTAGATATTTGAATAGGACGTAGTGTTTAACTAGTGCATATTCAAATACCTGGTATTTGGTAACTAAGTTTAAATTAAATACCTAGTATTTAACACGTAAGTTTAAATATGAGGTATAGCTCATATTTAAATAGTAGGTATTCAAATATCTAATATTTGAGAAGTAAGTAAATACCTAGTAATTTATTAAGGTTGGTGCAAAAGTAATCGCAGTTCTAGCATTGTTGAAATTGGCCATTTGCTATTGGAATACATTCTTAAATAAATGTGGTTATGTTATGCATCATTTTAATGCACACTTCTTGCTTTTTTTTGCTAATGACTTATTACTTGCTGTTTATTTTATATTTATTTTAGACTATGGAAATGATGTTAGACAGAAAACAAATATGAGCGATTTTCTTATTCGAGTTCAAAATGGGTCGTAAAGCAGCAGAGACAACTCACAACATCAACAATGCATTTGGCCCAGGAACTGCTGACGCACGTACAGTGCAGTGGTGGTTCCAGAAGTTTTGCAAAGGAGACGAGAGCTTTGAAGATGAGGATCACAGTGGCCATCGGAAGTTGACAACGACAAATTGAGAGCCATCATCGAAGCTGATCCTCTTGCAACTACACGAGAAGTTGCCAGAGAACTCAAGGTCAACCATTCTATGGTTGTTCAGCATTTGAAGCAAATTAGAAAGGCAAAAAATCTGGATAAGTGGGTGCCTCATGAGCTGATCAAAAATCAAAAAAATCTTCGTTTTGAAGTGTTGTCTTCTCATACGCACGAACAACGAACTCAATCTGATTATGATGTTCAACAAAAAGTGGATTTTATACGACAACCAGTGATGACCACCTCAGTGGCTGGACGAGAGGAAGCTCCAAAGCACTTCCCAAAGCCACACTTGCACCAAGAAAAGGTCATGGTCACTGTTTGGTGGTCTGCTGCCGGGCTGATCCACTACAGCTTTCTGAATCCCGGCGAAACCATCGCATCTGAGAAGTCTGCTCAGCAAATCGATGAGATCCACCAAAAACTGCAACACCTGCAGCCGTCATTGGTCAACAGAAAGGGCCCAATTCTTCTCCACGACAACGCCTGACCACATGTCACACAACCAACGCTTCAAAAGTTGAATGAATTGGGCTATGAAGTTTTGCCTTATCCGCCACATTCACTTGACCTCTCGCCAACTGACCACCACTTCTTCAAGCATCTCGACAACTTTTTGCAGGGAAAACACTTCCACAACCAGCAGGATGCAGAAAGTGCTTTCCAAGAGTTCGTCAAACCTGCAGCATGGATTTTTAAGCTACAGGAATAAACAAACTTATTTCTTGTTGGCAAAAATGTGTTAATTGTGATGGTTCCTATTTTGATTAATAAAGATGTGTTTGAGCCTACTTATAATGATTTAAAATTCATGGTCCAAAACCACAGTTACTTTTGCACCAGCCTAAATAGTGGGTGTTGTCTGGAGAAGCTGAAGACAAGACTGTGAAATCACAGTGGGGAAATGGACTCTGGAATGTGCCAAGGGCCGGTGTCACGGTGGCAGATGTGAATGGGGAGACAGGTCCCTCCCATGTGTCAGTCCCTGTGGACGTGTCCCCTCTCTCCCACCGGCCCACGCACTCTTTGAAGGCAGGACGCTTGGTGATCTGCGTCTGGTGTCTGGCCTAGAGCTGGACATATTTAAGTCATTTCTAACTCAATAAAGATCTGCAGAGTTTCTTCAAATAATATCTCCCCTGGGGCAACAAAATATGATTTTATTTATAAATATATTGATTTTATTAAGCCGCCCAAGAGCTTCATTACCTAAAGCAGGTTCTCTGTGTGTGTCAGGGGGTACGGGGTTTCCCCCAGAAGCGCCCGTGCGACTCTGTGGGGGGAGGCCAAGCGACGCTGGGAGCTGGGGCATCCTCGGGGCCTGCGGGGGGCTCATCCTCTCCCGATGCTGCTGCAGCCAGCCTGCCGGGGCGGGGTCTGCACGGGCCGTGACACCACTAGAGACGAGGGGAGCGCTCCCCTCCCCCTGTCCTGGAACCAGGAGAGCCAGGGCTGGCCGAGAGGGCTGCAAAGGGGCCGCCTGGTGAAGGCCGTCTGAAAGAAAGACGGCTCCGGAAGGCTGGGTCCCTGAGCCCCGGGACGCAGAAGGCCTGTGACGAACGGCTCCCAGAGCAGGTCGGGCTCCAGCCTGGATCTTGGAGGGCCTGCCGCCCACGGTGCCAGGGCTGTGTTGGCCCTGGGGGCTGGAAAACGGTGCAGGGTCCTGCTTCTCCCTGCGGAGCCTGGGTGTGCGGGTGAACCCAAGGACAGAGGATGCCTCGAGGACAGGGTGTGCGGACAGCCGCCGCAGGGACAGGTGCCAGCGGAGGCCGGATGGCTGCAGTTTCCACTAGAGGGCTCAGGTTCTCACACGGGCCACCGTCCCCAGCTCTGCAGGAGGGCGAGGTCCCCTGCAAGGCCGCACGGCCTGCTGTGAGCTGAGCCAGGAGGCCCTGGCCGGGGGCTGCTGGAGTGTCCCACCTAATGTGGGAAAGGGCCTGAGGGGCGAGGACTCTTACTGGCCTCAAAAGTGTCAATCACCTCCCGTCCCCTGTGCTAGAGGAATAGCCACGACCTGTAACTAGGTGGCTCTTCCAGGGTGGCTGAGTCGGCGCGGGACTGGCCGGGCTCTGCCAACTTCCTGCAGAGCTTCTCCAGGAGGGAAGCCCGGGGCGGCGTCTGGGCAGAGGAGCCCTATGCAGGGTGGGTGTGCCGGACCCCCGCTGGCCGGCCCCACCGCGTGCGAGTACCGGTTCTGGGCCCAGGGACGGGGGTGGCAGGAGGCTGCCGCAGACCCAGAAATCTGTTCATTCCGTGTTCACATGTTCAGATGTTCCCTGGTGGTCTTGTGGTTAGGATTCAGCGCTCTCATCCTCAGATGTTTATAGCTCAACAGGCAGGCGCTGCTGTGGGCACAGGAGGAGCAGGGAGAGCAAGAGTGACCCTCAGGGACCTCACATGCCAGCGGGGGAAGCCAGACGAGAGATAAACAAAACCCAAGTCAGACAGAGCATGTTCCAAGGGGACAATAAGTGCTAAGTGAGAAAAGAAATCATGGCAAGGGAGCACCCAGGGTGTGGACCCTGGGGCGGTGCTGGGGACACTACCTTCTAAATAGGGCCATGGGAGGCCTTGTTTGGGCAGGGACTACAGCAGCCCAGGTGTAAGCCACAGAGCCGGCTGAGCAGACAAAATGACGTGCAAAGGCCCTGTGGTGAGAGATTGCTCTGTGTCCGAGGAACACCCAAGAAGCCAGGGCAGCTGGAACAAAGTGGAGAGAAAATAATTCCTTGATGACATTGAGTCTGAGGCTCCAAAACTGCCCCTGACAGGGCAAAACTGGAGGATTGAAGACACGAGCTTTCATTGCAGCCAAGTGACTGGCTGGTTCGGTTTCCAGAGAGGGGTCCCCTCAGCAGGGAGGTGCAATGCTCAGTCCCCAACAGCCTGGGTACGACCTGGTGCATAAACAGTCCCCAACCTACAAGAAAGCTTTCCAAGGGCGAGGATCAATTCAGCATGTTTACTAAGGTCCCCCCCAAGCCCTGCTCCCCTTTTTAGGGATTTACTCAAAGCAGCTCGGCACCTGTGGGTAGCAGAACCACTGATCTCACTCAACCAAGACCCAGCGAGTGTCCCCAGTGTAGCATCTCCAAGATCCCTCGTTTGGAGAAGTGACAGCAGCCAGGCCTGGTTCGGGGGGTGGGGGGCAGGCTCCTCTGGGTCAGTGGACAATCTGGGCTCCTTGACACCCACGTGCTGAAACACAGGGGATGCTGTTTAAAAAGTGGGCGCCTACTGTGTGCTTGCTCTGTCCTACATACAACCACGGATTTCTTTGCTGGGGTGACACTTCCGCAGAGCTTCAGAGCTTAAGGGGACATGTGTCTGTCATTGTCCTTAAAGCACTTGTGGGTCCCCCAGCTCCGTTCTGACCCGGCTATCCTAGGTCTTCAGTTTGATGAGTGAGGCTCCTCTGGGCTCAGCTAAGCTGCCGAGGTTGAGCGGAGGGAGGAGACCCCCAGTGCTGGCCCCGGCATTTGGAAGCTCTCGACAAAGCGAGTCAGAACCACCCACACCATTTCCACTCGGCCCTCCCTGTTGTCTTTGGTGATGTGGAGGGGAAGGAGAGGAAGGAAGCAGAGAGATTAGCTGGTTACCAGGCATCAGTTACCTCCTTTGAACAAGATCAAGACCGTCCCCTTGGACGGCACCATCCTGGTGGGTGCGGCCGGTGCCCTCAGGGGCAGGGCTGGGTCTGAGACTACACCACACACAGCTGTTCATTCTCCAGTGTCGGCCACACACTGGGGACAATGTGGACGCTTCCCACCTGGCGTGGGTGTCCCGTGCTGGCCTGAAAGAGCAGAGTGGCCAATAGTCAAGATCACCCTTAAAAGTCCACAGCATACATGCAGCCTGCTCCCTGTGGTTCCGCTCCCCACGCAGGAGCTGGCAGCGCTCAGGGACCATGATGGAAGGACAGCAGGAGTCTTTGACCAGGAAGCTCTCCCAGCCCAGCCGAAGATGCAAAATGCCAGTGTGGGGGGCGTGGCTGAGGGGCAGCAGGTCCATGGCAGCAGGGCAGTGGAGCACGTGCCCTTGGGCTGGAGCAGGGACCTCACCAGCAAAGTAGCATTTGTCCCTCAGGGACGGGGACGTGCACTCTTGTGGCTCTTCTCTCCGTCTTCCTCCCCCTTTGCTGAGCACAAGTGGTTGGATTCCTCTACAGCAAATGTAGATCCGATTGGCTCCACCATATTGGTGATGGATTAATGGATGGGTGAATAAGTGAAGCTGCATGCACCCTTCCGAGGCTCCTCTGTCTGCTGAGGGTGACCTCTGCTCAAGGCCTCTCACAGTCTGGTGCTGGGAGGACAGAACCCCCCACACAGGGCCCTGTGCCCAGGACAGACCCCACTAAACTCAGCTCTGTTCCCTTCCCCGCCAGCACAAGTTTGGCTCAGTGTTCTGGGTCACCCACATGGCTGGTGTGGCCTCTGTCTCTGCCCCGGTGTCCACCCCCTCACTCCGCCATCTGAGACTTCCGCCTTCTGCCTCCAAATTATTCTTCCACCTCATCTCCCATGGGTGCCCTTTGCCCTCCTCAGTCGGCAGCCTCCAGTGCCCGGCCCGTCTTTCTGCCCTCTGTGCCCGGCAGGGCGTCTCCCTGACCGGTCCCTGGACACTCGGTCCCAATTCCCTCCCTGCAGAGCTGCCCCAGCCCCTCTGCACACTGGCCGAGCCTCCTCCGCTCCCCCAGGGCACCTTCCCGCCTTCACTGTCTTACTAGTGGCTGCACGACGTGGATCTATTTCCTTTGCACAACCATGTTGTCCTTGAAAAGCAGCATTATTTACTCTCACGTGGCCGGTGCCTGCATCACGCCTGATGCCTGGTAGGTGCTCAAGGCTCTCGTTGGTTTAACCGAACAGCTGGGGTTCCTGGGTAAAGACCCCCAAAGAGGGAGAGGGTGGGAGGAAGCCCCTCTGCCGGCCGTGGAGGGGTGGGGGCAGGGTTGCACTGGGGGGGCTGGCTCCTCTCTGGAACCACCGTGTCAGACGGCTGTGGCCCCAAGGGGCTGCGGTCCACTCTATTTCATCATCTGCACATTAAGTTTTGATTTTAAAAGGTGATGTGCTATTTCTACGGTAATGAGAAAATCTGTCTCATTGTTTTCATAAAAAGAATTTTAATAACTGACAACATCTTGAAGCAGCTCCCAGAACCAGCCTTTGCCTCGGTCCAGGGTCTCAGCTGGGACCAGCCTCAGTACTGTCCCTGTCACCATCCCTGATCTGGCTGGGAAATTCCCTGGGGAATTTCCCAGAGCAACCCCAGACTGCAGGGAAGGAAGGAGAGGGTGCCCCTGGCCACTGTGGACCCTCACCCTTGCGGGCTGCCGCCGAGCCCTGCCCCGCAGGATGAGACGCAGGGGCGTCAGACCAGACTGGAAGCTCAGGGTGGGCAGCAGAGTGCCGCTGCCTGGGGACAGATGCTTTAGGCCTCCACACTCGGACCCTAACAGGCAGCTGGCAGAGCCTGTCTGCCCTCCTCTCCCGTGGCTGTCTCCGCCCTCCTGCCCACGCCATACCCCCACACGGGAAGGAGACGACATCCTTTCCTCTAAGAGCTCTGTAGGGACAAACTCCCTTCTACTCCCTGAAGTGAACAGATGCAGCTCCCACTTGCAGTTCTTCCAAACTGGTAAATTACATTTTAAATCCATGTCCATCATCTGATCCCCACGTTGCTTGTGTTTGGGAGGGTGGGGGTGGGGAAGGGCCATGGGAGACGTTTGCTTCAGCCCAGATTGGAGAATTGGGGAAGGTAAAATATTTACATTCTCTGTATCCAGCTTGTTTTTCCTGTTTTCCTTCAAAACGAGAGGTCAGCGCCCTTATGAGTGAACAGATTGTTGACTTCCATGTCTGAAAACACCCAAAATATCTCCTATTAAGGCCCCCGTTCCACTGTCTTTGTTCTGCCTGGGTGGATGAGGCTGTCTGTGTTCCAGAAACAGTTTGGAATTAGATTATTTGAATGAAATCAGCAGCTGTTGATTCAGAAGAAATGAGGGCTGGTGTCATCAGATCCTTGAACAAGGAGAGACCTCGGGAAACATCTGGCCTGGGCTCCTGCACGCGCCGGTGGGTGCCCAGACGAAGCCCGGCAGAGCAGATGGTCTGCATCCGCTTCCTGCAGTCCCTGGGGACAACACGCCACATCTTCCCAGGCCACCCGTTGCTGGCTGGCCCTTTATGGCCATTTATAGCAACATTCACTGGAGCTGAGCTCTTGCCTGCAGGAAGTCATAGCTTTCAGGGAATAGTGTTTGGAGGGAGGGAGAGTTCCCACCCAGTTCCTGGAAATGGTTCACGAGCCACAGTGACGTCTTAATATTAGCACACGGGACCCCAGCAGTTGGTCACAGAAGCTGCTGGTACCTCTCAGAGATGCTCACAGTTGGGATGTCAGACGCAGCCCTGGGATGGTTAAGCTTCTGTGTCAGCTCGGTTGGGCTACAGCCCCCAGACGTGTGGCCAAACGTTACTGACTGCTTCTGCGCAAGCGTTTTTGGAAGAAATAAGCATTTCAATTGGTGCATCCAGGACAGCAGAGGACCCTGCACAGTGAGGGTGGGCCTCGCCCACTCAGCCGAGGACCCGAGCAGAACAGACCGACTTCCTCCAAGCGGGCGGGAACGTTGCCCGCAGACGTCTCAGAACTTGGGCTGCAGCATCCGGGTTCACCACAAGCTGCCCTGGACTCAGGCTGTGACCTTGCCTGCCTCCTGCCTGCCCGCCTGCCCCATCAGAGCGTGGACTTGCCAAATCTCCACAGCTGGGTGAGCCAGCTTCTTAAAAATATATTTTTTCTATGTACAGACACATGCTACTGGTTCCGTTTCTCTGGAGAATCCTGAGATGTGACTGTGATAAAAGTCCAGGGTGGGATGGTTCAAAAAAACAACAAAGCTGGAGTATTTTATACGACCCCAAAAACAATCATTTGAAAGATGATTTGTTTTTAAATGTTAGCCTCAGCATGTGGCCACTTTTCCGATACTTGAGACTACAGCATGCTTCCAGAATTACCCTCAGTTCTACCTTCTCAACATCCTGCCACCGTCTGTGCTCTGCCACCTGCCACCGTCTGCGCTCTGCCACTTGCCATGAGCCACTGCCCGTCTCTGGCCAGAGCTGCCGCTTTGGGTGTGGTCTCGTGTGCTTCCCCAGATTCTATACGTGAAAGCCACATACTTTTTTTCCCTAAAATGTATATCAGGTCATGCCTGAGCTAGAACAGACCCCTGGAGTCTGGTTTGAGGTGGAAAGATGCTAACTCGGACTGTGCTTAGGTTGCTTTAACTCTGATTTACTCCAAAGCCACTAGGAGACCACACGAGGGCCACGTGCCCCTTCTCACTTCCCCGATCGTGTCTCCGAGATCTAGAACCCAGCCCCCCACCACCCCGTGTCTCCGTCTGCTTTGCTCACTGCGTTAAGCTCCATCTGATCTTCCCCTGAGCTCACCAGGCTCCTTCCTACCTTGGGGAGATAGACACAGTCTGTCCTCTGTGTGGACAGAGGTTCTATCGGCCAAGATTAGAGTTGTGATCATTTTTTTTCTGATATAAATAAACAAAATCTTGCTGCTATTTTTTCCTCTTGCCCAGAGAAGATACAAAGTGTAGAAACACGTATGGGTCAGTTTAAAGGCATATAATTATTCAGTATATTCTTTGGTGATTTCAAAACATGATAAATCATGTTTTAAAAAAGGGTAGAAAGCAATTTATAGCCACAGAATTAAGGGTAGGGATCATGCCTGGGCATGAGGAAAGGGGAAAGGCACTGGATGCTTGGGGGCTCGTCCAAGCAGGAAAGGCATAATGTTGAACAGGATGATTATTTTTCCAAATATGAGTGTATCAGATTTTGACTGCAATGTCCTCGGCCAAACTTATGAAAATCTTTCTGTTGGCTGAGGTGGTTGAATAAAACCTGGACCCAGGGTTCACCAGAGGCCCACACTCATGAATTTGGGATGCCAGCCTTCTTTTCCTTACTGTAGAGGAAGGAATCCAAGACCAGGAAGATCAAAATACTGGAGTAGATCCTGATCCACTCATCTAACCCTTCGCTATGTCCTACATCAGGGCTCAGAGCACACCCTTCCCCAAGGCATTAAGAAATGCTTCGTTGAAGGAAGTGCCTGAACCTCTAAAAAGAGCTGTAGTAGCAGCTGCCTTTAGGCTGGAGATGCAGGCGGTGCTGCAGTTGAATTGGGCTCTCTTATTTCCGTAGGAATTCTAGGATTCTGGGAGGCAGAGGACGTGGCAGCACTTTGCCCTCCAGGCAAAGTGAGTGGACAAAGCAGATGCAGTTCTGTCCTAGGCGCCAAAAATGTCATTGACTGTTCTGCTGCACATAAGTCACAGGGGTAGATACCAATGCTGGGAACCCCAGGAACAAAATAAACAGCACTGAAAATCCGATTTGATTTGTATGGGGCTGATGAACACAGCCTAATCTGAGCCACCGTGATGCACTCTCAGACCCTCACCGAACCCCCCGACCTCAGTCAGCCCACAGGCCCAGGGTCTCTTGAATGAAGAGTCGGCTACACACTCCTGAGAGTGGATCTGGGGACAAACTCACAAATGTGCGGTATCCAGCTCTCTCTAAAAGGAACCAGCAGCCTTTCAGCAAGTCAGTTACGCACTGGGAAAACGGACATGCTCAGACCTTCAGGGGCTGTTGGAAATGGGCCATGGTCCCTGTGAGTCTGGGTTCCCGTTGGAGTGGAGGACTGTGGGTAGCAGGTGATTCTGGGTTCCCGTTGGAGTGGAGGACTGTGGGTAACAGGTGATTCTGGGTTCCCGTTGGAGTGGAGGACTGTGGGTAACAGGTGATTCTGGGTTCCTGTTGGAGTGGAGGACTGTGGGTAGCAGGTGATTCTGGGTTCCCGTTGGAGTGGAGGACTGTGGGTAACAGGTGATTCTGGGTTTGTGTTAGAGTGGAGGATTGTGGGTAACAGGTGATTCTGGGTTCCTGTTGGAGTGGAGGATTGTGGGTAGCAGGTGATTCTGGGTTCCTTTTGGAGTGGAGGATTATGGGTAGCAGGTGATTCTGGGTTTGTGTTAGAGTGGAGGATTGTGGGTAGCAGGGGACACATGGAGTTTTGCACTGGTCCCCACGCTGGAGGTGTGGCCCAGGGGAACCTTGACCGGTCTAGTTTCTGAGTGCTTTTCTATTTGGAAGAAATAGGTCACTAAGAGGCAAAATTACCACCTTGTCCTATTGATCCGTGAGGTAAGAGCTGTAGTGGTGGGAAGGGCTGAGTGGAAACAAGCAACCATTCGGGAGGATGGTTTCTGTTCCTTAAGCCACTGAGAAAAAGACCATGATGTTGGCTCAAGTGACAGACATTGACCAAGACAGGGAAATACTGATAAACAGGGAAGGAAGGAATCCTCTGAATTTAGGGAATTTTGGGGATCTCCTGCTGCCTCCGGGTGCCTTGAGGCCCAGTGGTGGCAATTAAGGAAATTAGAGCCGTTGTTCACAGGCCATCGTCCCACCAAGGTCTCGGGTGCCTCAGGGGTGAAGGATTAGAATGTGCCCCCAGGTAAAGAACCTGTGCAGCCAAAGTGTGGGCTGAAGGCAGAGGGAACAAGTAGTGGAGGAGGAGTCATAGGTAGTAGCGTCTGTCCCCGCTACTCTACTGAGCCTGCTCTTGCCAAAGGCACCAGTCACCTCCAAATTGCCAAAGACCATGGTGGCTTCTATGCTGCTCTCATTTGAGCTTTCAGCAGCATTTGGCTCATTTGGCGTTTCCTCCTCCTTGAACACGTCTCCTTTCGTCTTCTGTGACCCCGCTCTCTTCTAGGCCTTCTCCAGATCTCCACCTCTCGGTACGATAAGCAAGCTTGTTTCGGACAATCTCTTTGTACAGAACCACTTTGGTATAGGAAATTTTATAGAGAGAATGTCTTTTGTATAGAAAATTCAGGAGAAATATCTTTAAAAAGAAAAACATCTGTTTGAAGACATCTGAGAGCAACCAAGGTGGCAGGCATCGGGAAGCAGAGCCAGGATTTGGCATGACTTTGCTGTGTGAATCATTCGCTGACTCGACAAAAGGAGGCCGTGAGACCAAGAAGCCACAGCGGAGCTTTGTGCATCTCACAGGGTCGGGGGCGAAAGGCGTTGCAGGCTGCCAGGAGGGACGGGCTCTCGCAGACATGCTGGCATCAACTTTGGACCAGAAGGGCTGTGACCTAGGAGTGAGAGCAGACCATAATAGAAGTAGCCTCCTCCCAGCCCCAGAAAAAGGGAAAAAGGGGGAGAAGAAACAACAGCAACAAAACCATAAATCACAACCTCAAACAACTTGGTTGCTGTCTGGATTGGGTCATCTCCCTCCCCACCTCCAGACAGATGAGCAGCGTAGGGAGGCCCTGATTCAGCTCTGTCCGTGCAGGCGGCTCCTGGTTTATTAGCAGAAGTCTGGAGGCAGAAATCTGGGAGCAAATGGTGGTTGGAAGCAGAGAAGCTGAGCGTAGCTCTTGGTAATTCCACGGTGTTGGGAAGATAACATTCAAGTTCAGGACCTTCCAGCCATGAGACACATCTGGCTTTTGATGTCCTATTGCGTAAGCAGAATTCAAGAATTAAATGAAAACCTAGGAAAAAACAGATAATAGAAACGAACCCACAGCGATTCACAGATGTTGAGATTTCAGACACGAACTTTAAAGTAACTGTGATTAATACGTTCAGGAAATTTAAGAACAAGATATGGAATTTTGGCAGAGAATTGGAAACTGTAAAAATAAATCAAAAAGAAATTCTAGAACTTAAAAAGAAATAAACACCCACATATTAAGCACTTAAAAAGACAAATGCAGTGAAAAATGGGCAAAAGGTTTAAACAGGCACTTCACGACCAAGGATCCACAAAGTGGCCCATTGAACATGAAAACATCCTCAACCTCATTAATCATCAAGGGAGTGAAAATTAAAATCGCAAGAGGATGCCACTACAGACTGACCAGAAAAGCTACAATTAAAACGTCATGGTAGCAAGAGGGGAGACCCAGAAACCTTCTTATCCTGCTGGTGGGAGTGTAAAATAGTACAACCACTTTTAAAAAGTGTTTGATAATATTTACTGAAGTTCAACCCATGCATATCCTATGACCCGGAAATCCCACTGCCAGGTGTATACTAACCGGAACTGCGCGTGTAGACTGCACTAGCAGCATGACTCACAGTGGCCAAAATGGGACTCAGCTCAAATGTCCATGAGCCACCAAGGCATAAGGGCGTCGTGGTAAATTGGAACAATGTAGCTCACATCGCAACAGAAACTAGTGAATGCTCACTCTAATCAACCACTGGATGAGCCATTCATGATGCTGAGCAAAAGGAGCCACACGCAGAAGAACATGTATTGTATGATTCTGTTATATGAATTCAAACACAGGCAAACCTCCAGCTTCAGAACTCCGTCTGTTGGTTACCCTTGGCAAGCAGCTGGCGTGGTTGGGGACGGATGGGTGGGAGAGACCTGGATGGTGGACACGTGCTCACGTCCAGTCCCTGATACTTCACTGAGCTGTGCACGTACAGTCAGTGCACAATTCTACGTGAATAACATTCACACAGACAGTATTTATGCAAAACAGCAATAACATGCACTGAGAATGTGCCCACTGCTAACCACCTCCATGGTTGTCACTCTGTCCCAAGCCCCTGTCACCTCCTCCTGGACTTCTGCAGTGGCCCTTGATGGTCACTCTGCTGCCACCTTGGCCCCTGCTGTGTTATTCACCACAGAGCAGCCAGGGGATCCTTTCCAAACCCACGGCAAAACCTGCAGAATCGGGCCCTTCCTGCCCTGGTGCCCCATTTCCTGCAGCTGTCCCCTCCTGCCCCACTGCCTGCCGATCACCTTCTCTCTCTGTTCCCGGAAGACATCATGCCTGTTCTCACCACAGAGCTCTTCCAGGTACCTGGGAGGTCCTTTGCCCTGGTTGTCACTTGGTGGCATCTCTGTCACTGAGTCCTCAGCTAGTCTCCTGGGTGTCCTGCCTTAACCTCCCAGCTGAGTGGCCACCCCTTCCCTGGCGGTCACTTTGCTTCTCTGCACGGCCCTCCCTCCCTCACGCTGCCTCCTCCCTTCCTCCCTCTCTGCTCGCTACCGGAGACCCGTAGGACAGCAGACCTGTCTGCTGACTACTGCACCACCCTGAGCACCTGGAACTGTGCTTTGCATATATGTGGATGTAATAATTACGGGTGAAATGAACAAAATAGGTTTGGAAAACGCTGCCCACCATTTATCTCTCGTGGAGAGCCTCACTGACATTAGCATATTCACGATTCTGAGGAGTCCTTCTCACCTCTGACTCCGTATTTCCCAACCTTTCTGAACACAGCACACTGTTTCGCCTGACGCCTGTTAATGCCCCTTTCAGGTGATGCTGCCTCCAGGGGGTTGCAGCCCCAGTGTGGAGACCGTCCTCGTGGGGAACGCTGGGCTGAGCGTTGTACCCACTTTACATCCGTCACCATGACAACCCGGAAGGCCAGGCTTGTTACCCTAATCCCGCACGTGAGGACTCTGGCGTGTGCCAAGCCGAAGTGGCTCCCGTGTGATACAGATAACACACAGGGAGCTGGGACATGGCTCAGTCCTGCCTCCCTCCAGAACCTCGCCCTTGACCGCTCAGCTGGGCAAACTCCCGGGAAAACGCAGCTGACTCCCGGCAGCGCCCCTGCCCGTGAGCAGAGGGCGGGAACGGGCGGTGGGGGGGGGGCTGGTGCTGGCCCCGTGGCGAAGGGGGGACCTGCTGCGTGCCGTTTTCTGTGTCCTGGTGATGAGCGCCAAGCCACAGCCTGGGCATGGTGTCCACGCACTCTCACGGCCACAGAGCTGCACTCTGCCAAACTCGTGGCCAAACGGGCCAGAGAAGACGCCACAACCTAACGCCGCCCAGTCTGCGCGAGGGCACCGTTTACCAAACCAGCGGATTGGCCAGGGGTGCCTGCTTCTCGCCTTAAGTAGGAGCCATTTCAGGACCTTCCCTCCTGCCTGGGCGTTAATCCCCGAGTTGCACCAGAGCAGAACGGCTCTGAAAAACACCCCTCAGCTGCCACTTCCCCGGGGAAACCCACCTGGTGACAGAAATGAGCTTCCTCCCTGGACGCGTGAACTCACAGACGGTGAAGGCTGCCCCTGCCCCCCAGGCCTGATTGTGCGGGAACCGTGGTGCACAGCGTCCCCTGCTCTGCCGTCCCACAGAGCCCCTCGAACCTGAGGTGACGGACAGGAAATAGAAATGTCAACATACTGCAAGAGCCATAGTGGAAGTCGTAGAAATACGAGCACAGTGGCTCCCTCGCCCCAGCGAGCTGAGAAGGCCCCTCATCAGGGTTCCCCCAGCTCAGCATCGTCGACAGGTGTGGCCACATAGCACCCGCCTAGGGGGCTGCCATGTGCAGTGTGGGACACACAGCGGCATCTCTGGTCTCCACCCTCTCAAAACGCCAGGACATCCCTCCCCCTTCCATTTGTGACGACCAGAAATATCTCCAGATGCTGCCGAATGTTTCCAGGGGGGTTGAGGGGGGCAAAGTTACTCCCATTGGGAACCACCAATCTAGATTAACATAGAGTCTAAAATGAAGCAGGTTTAAAAAGAAATGGAGATGAATTAGTCAAATAACATGTTGAATCACCAAAATTAAGCGTTTTCCCTTGGGTGCTTATTTTGATTAAAAAAGTATTCATTTCTTCAACCAGCAAATGTTTGTGAGCATTAAGTACCACGTCAGTTCCAGCCTATGTAAGGCCCTGCCTCACAGTCTAGAGGAAAACCAGAGCAGACTGGTAATTAGCAAATCAATTATCAATCATATAAACGGGGTCCCCCAGTCCTTGGAAACGGGCTGCTAACTACAAGAGGTTCAACCTCCCTCCTGCAGTCTTGCCTGCATTGTAAATTTGTCTGGCCGAACCTTCCATTCACTGTGTCCCTTCCCTTTCTGGAACGTTGTGAGTTTAGATTAGCAGCATCCACACAAAGGAGTCCTCGCCAGTCTCCTGGCAAATGAGTTAGAGGAGGCCTTTGCACGCTGGGAGCGAAACTCACATCCGCTGTGGCCCTCCCAAGGGTTTTCCCCTGGCAGACACAGGGAGGGGAACCAGATGGCTCTTGGTGGCCTTAGGTTGAGATGCCTGAGGGACCTGGTGCTGCAGCCAGCGTCAACATCTCTGCTCTCCCTGTGGTTTATTGACACGGCAGAGTGTCCCACTTCAAAAAATTTGGAAAGAAGTGCAACAGCTTGTGTGTTAGGGAAGGGCATGTGAGGGGATGGAAGTAGATGTATTTTCCCAATACAATCTGTTTCAGAGGGGAAAAAGATAATTTAGTTGTGTTGGCTAGAACAAAAGAGAAGGGGGAAAAAAAGCTAAGCCCAACATATCTGAAAAGTAGTTCCAAACACCCCTCCAAACGGAGCTGGGGTCACCCATTAGAGGAGGGGTCTCTCCCTCCCGTACGCACGGGGCATTTGGTTTAGAAGCATCAGCTCCTGGGAGTGAGTCTCGGAGGCTTCTCTCTGTCACAGATCACGCTCCCGGCAGGCAGACGGGCTTCTGCGGCAGGGCCACCTCCCGGTCAGACCTAAAAGCATCAAATAGCAGCACAGACAAAAATCAATGTTGTCTGTCAAACTGTGGAAAGTGTCACAAAGTGCCAGGAAGGCGTGTGTGTCCGTGCACAGGCAATGTTATGCTTTTCATGCCTTGTCATTTCTCAAGAACTGTCCCTGGGATGCCCTTCACCAAAAGAAATTGGCATCCAGATGGAATACATTAGAAAAGGCGGAGGAAGAGAACACTCTGGAAGTCTTGCACACCTCCCTTTCCAGCGGGTCCCTTCTGCGACCTCATCCTACGGACGGCCCCGTGGATTTCGCCACCCGTCGCTAGCATGAAGGTCACGCCCTGAGAAGCACCCAGGGGTGGCAAAACTGCCATTGACATCAAGTTGTCATAGAAAGCAGCCAGTGAGGGGGGAGACGGAAGTGCCGTCACCCCTACTGAGTCTCCCACCGTGAGGGCACCGAGTGGGGCTGGGACGGGGTATCAAGATCTCCGAGGAGTGGGGAGGGACCAGGAAGTGTTCACTGCACCGAACTCCTGCCCTGCGTTCCGGGGTGGCCGGGCCTGGGGGCCCCTCCTCTCCGACGGCGTCACGAGAATCACTGTGGTTGTGAGCAGGACTGTTGCTGCTCAGAGCGGGTCGTGCCGATGGCTGGCGGTGGCAGAGACGGGAGCTGCCGTCAGAGCCTCGAGTCTCCCGAGAAGGTCCCACAGACGCCCCCCGTCCGCCTGCGGTTCTGCCACGTGCCTTGATTTTCTCCAACAGTGACATAACTTTCTTTACCTTCACTTATTCACCTAGAGCTCTTTTTGAGCATTGATAGGACACAAACAGTGTAAAAACGAAGTGTTTTTATACACCAAAATTACCTTTGGAGTGGAGCGTAAGAAGAGTAACTAACCTCCACTGCCCGGATGCACCGAGCACGGTTTAAGGGCTCCTTAGATGTCACAAGTGAAGAACCCGGTTAATCTCGTCAACCGCCACGTCCCCTGGACAGCAGCGGAGCAGCTGTCGCTGCTGCAAAGCCCAGTCCGGGGCTCGGCGCAGGGCAGGCGGGGGAGGGGGTGGGGGGAGGACGACGCCACCTTGGCAAGACCACAGGGAGGGTGAGCCGGGACAGACGGGTCTGGGAGTCTGGGTTTGCGTCACTTAATGTGAGGTTTTCAATGCATAGCTCTGACTGGGATGTTTGTGGTGTAATAATTTAGGGTGGGTGGACATAACCGGCCAGGCGAGGGTCTTGGACCGAATTTCGATGCGTAAACAACTGCTTGATAAATGAGTCGCCTGGTGCAGGGAGCCGCCTGTTGTCCTCGAATGAGGCCGTTTGCCCAGATAAGCCAACTACTGTTCAGCTGAGTAGGTTCTGGGTGTTGATGAAGCTAATAATTCAGTGACTTACTCTGTTACCACTTCATCTTCCTGGGCAAGGAGTCCTTGGCACAAACAGTGCAGTTACGTTGGGGCGAGTCCCTTCGCTTTGGTCCTGGTACTTAAGCTGTGGGGCTGTACACAGTGTAGTCCTCAACCACTTCAACAGTCTTTTGTGGCAGGTGCTAGTATTGGTCCTCATTTTACTGCTAAAAAAAGTAAGGCACAGAGAGGTTAAGTAACTTGCCCAAAGTCACACAGCTAGTAAGTGGCGGAGTCAGGATTTGAACCGAGGCCATCTGGCTCAAGATTCTATGCCCTAGGATGCACTGCCATTTGCAAAAATAAGTCCAAAAAAGGTACAGGAAAGGCAGAAGCCAGAGAAATCTGCAGAGAGTTCATGAAGCTGTTCAAGAAGCCCACGGTTTAACTAGAAACAACAGGGTGTCACTCAGACAGTCAGGTGACAGGGATTCTCTCCTTTCTGCACCAGTGCAAGACACCCCCTGCCCCACGGGCCACAGGAGAGACAGGACAAGAACTGCCTCAGAGCACCTTTGTTTAAGGGAACAGAACTGAGTCCCACAGAGGTGAAAAGCCCGAATATTAAAATGTTTGGAGCAGTCTGATGAACAAATAATGCTTTATTTCAAAGCCACTGCTGGTGAGATCGATAAGAACACAACGCCGTGGGCAGAAAACAGTTCCACCTTGTCCAGGCCCAACCCTGACATCTCCCAGGGAGCGGTAGAGCCATTTCTTCCCTCCCCGCCTTCTGCAGCTTCAGCTTGAGTCTTGCATCAGTTCCTGTATCAATACACACAGCAAACGCAGCTTTACCAGGCTCTGACCTGCAGGGTCAGGCTAAGGGGGCAGGAGGACCCTGGAGCAGGAGGCAGCTGGCACAGTGGGAGGGTGGGACGGTGAGCTCCCAGGTGGGGGGGAGTGTGGGTGGTGAGTAGCTGGTCTGCTCCGAGAAGAAAGTTCCTCTGTGCAGCAGGAGAGGGAAACAGAGTGCATGGAGAGGGGCAGGAATTTGGATGTGCTCCCAGAGGCAATGGGGAGCCACTGAAGGTTCCTGAGTAAGAGACACGCTTGCAAAGCAGACCGAGACTCACGACGTCAGAGAAGCAGTGAAGTAAACTGGTTTTGAAACTTGCAAACTGTGTCTCATTGAGAGGCAACGGATCTCTGATAAATGATTAAGAAAATGGAATTTTGAGTCAGACTCACCGGGCAAGAGTTAAACTCTAACTCTGCTGTGCGCTCACCTCCGTGGGGGAGCAGGTTCATGAGCGATGTCCCTGGGAGGAGGAATCGCTGAGCGAGGGGCTTTGCCACCAAGCACAAGCTTATGCTGGCGTGTGCAGGGGACGCTCGTTCCGTACATAAATCGATTCTGCTCTATATTCAAAAGCCCTTAAACGTGAGCGGAGCAATCTGTCTTCGCTGATGGCGCGGGAGGCGGAGAGGAAAGCTGCCGTATCAAATAACCGAGAGGCGAGGCAGCAAAGGTCGTTACCGTGAGGTGCGTCGCCTTCCGGAACCGAGCCAGCAGCAGCGGCCAGAGCCGCGGGAGGACGGGGACGCGGGGTCTTCACAGAGGCCCCGAGAAGTGGCAGTGGCGGCAGGGCTGGGGCTGGCCGTGGTGCTGCTCTGGGCTGCATGTGCCCAGAGCATGTGCCTCAAGTTCACATGCTGAAGTCCTAATCCTCGGTATCTGGGAAAGTGACTGTGTTCGGGGATTGAGTCTTCACAGAAGTAATTAAGTTATTAATAAAACGAGGCCACTGGGGTGGCCTTAATCCAATCTGCTCTCGTCTCTATAGGAGAGATGAGGACACAGACACGCAGAGGGCTAGCCCTGTGAGGACACAGGGAGGAGACGGCGTCTGCAAGCCCTGGAGAGGCCTCGGGGACACCAGCCCTGGGACACTGATCTGGGACTTGCAGCCTCCGGGACCGTGGGAGACTCAGTCCCTGCTGTCCACGGCGCCATCTGCCGTGCTGTGTCGCGGCAGCCCAGGCCGACCTACGGGAGGGCTTCCACCTGCGTCCACGTTCCTTCCGTGTCTCCGCCGCTAGGGCCCGTGGGAGGTCGCACAGGTGCTAGCACATTAGCTGCTCACAGACGGACGATCCAAACCAATAAAACCTAGCAGGGCCCAAAATCAGGCCTTTAAAAAGGGGTTAGGTGCTTGACGAGACTGCGTGTAAGTTGGAGCCCGTCACAAAGACTGACGTTGACACTGGGAAGACGTGAGGGTGTCACCTCTCCGGGGGGATCCCGCCAAGCTCCCGGAGGCCTCGGAGCGGGGTCCCTGCGGAACTGACTTGTGGGTCCGGACGGTGAAGGTGGACGAGAAGCTCCTGGGAGAGAGGAAAGTCCCGGACGAGGGGCGGTTCCTCCGACGGGTTTCTATTCTTGCTACACATCAACCGGCCGTGCTGGAGCTGGCGACATGGCGTGCGTGGAAGGTCCGGTCACCTGGCTTAGGTGCCCCGGCTCCCTGACACTGCTCCCATCTGGAAAGCAAGTTGGTGAGTGACCAGCTATGCGTCTGCTGGCCAGAAACCAGCCACAGCGCCCCACAATCCCTCTGCCTCCTGCTCCCCAAAACGGCATCTGCAGCCCACTTCCTCCGTCTTTGCCGTGGGTTCCGGTCCAGGGTCCTCCCCGTCCGAGGCGGAGGGGAGGTTACTGAGGCGCAGGGAAGCTGGGGAGTTCAGGGGACACTGTCCCTGCTGGGCACAGGAAGGGTTAACCGGGTGATGGCCGAGTCTCCCTGCTTGGGAAGGGGACGCCCACTCACCCTCCCTGCGGAGAGCAACTGCCCGTAACCCCAATTACCCAGGAATACGAAGGCTCAGCAGACGCCTCCAAGGTGCGGGTGATATTGTACCTGCTCAGCAGTTTCCTCTTAAAAGCCAACTATCTATAACCATCACGGCCAGCGCAGACCTGATGGGAACCAAATGCAGCTGGCGTTCTCGCTAGCAGGGGTCTCCTGTAGCCATTTTATTTTTATGAGTGGGGGCGTTAAATCTTTAGAGCAGGGGAGTTCATTCCGTGCTCACCGGAGGAGGCGGGGGATGGGAGAGAGCCACCTTGGTGTGACTTTGTCAACGTCCTCCACTGGCTCCCGGCACCACCTGGTGATCAGAACCAGTGGCCTCATTGGGGTTTGGTTTGTGGATTACTCACATTCCCTTGGGGTCCCCGTCACAGTTCCCCACGTAGGTTCTCTCCCTGTGAACCTACCTGAAGGTGCGTGTCTTGGACTCTGAGTGCTTAACTCTCTCATTGCTGGACTGCAGTGAGCAGGGGAGGAGGCTTAGAGACAAAAGGGAGCCCGTATCCAACACCCTGGCCGGAGACAGTGGGGGTAGGAGAAAGAACTGGCGTTGGTTAGAATTTCCCACGTGTTTCCAACACACAGCTGGGGCTTGAGAGCAGCCACCCCAACCCAAACCACCTGGTCCACTTTTCCCATCTGCCCAGCCAGCGGGAAGAGCAGAGACACCTGGTCCCCTGGCTCTGCTGCTGGACTAACTAGCTTGGTGCCAGGGATAAAGGGTGGAAGGAGAAGGAGATGGGCATTTATTGGACGTCTGTATGTGTCAGGTGCTCAGCAAGATGCTGTAGTATTTTCCTTCATTTAGCTCTTCCAGCAGTGCTTGGAGGCAAACATCATGTTCTCAATGCAGAGAAAGATTAAATGTGGCCAAAAACACTTCTTTGCTACGTCCCCCATGGAGAGGTGGAATCCTCGCCCCTCCACTCGCATCTGGGTGGGCTCTGGGCCTGTTTGTCCAGTCGACGATGGCAGGAGTGAGCTGTGCCACCCCGGGCCAGCGCCTTCAGACACTGGCAGCTTCCACCTGTGCTGTCTTCGAAGGCTCTTTGGGAAGACATTTGCCGTGTAAGGAACCAGCTGCTCAGAATCAACCCAGCCGAGAGGAAGCCCAGGCCAGCCATGCGAGGAGCCTGCGGGAGGGAGGGCTGCCCGCCTGCACCTGTCCTTCCCGCCACCCAGGGTCCCTGCCCAAGACGTGAGCAAAGAAGCCGGTTGGCCCTTCCAGCCCCGTCAGACCTCTGCGTGACCCCAGATGTAGCCGACACCTGAATGTAACCGGGAGAAAATCCAAATGAAAACCACCCCTCTAAGTGCAGCCCCCGCAGACTCCCAGAGATAACATTAAATCACTGCTAAACCTCTAGGTTCTGAGCTGATCTGCTACACAGCAAAGGACAATGAGACTACTTGTTCATCCTGGTTGTACTAATAAAGAAAGTCGGCTCAAAAAGATTCACTTCTCTGAGGCCACAAGATTATTAAAAGGTTGAGACTGAAACCGGAGTTTCCCTGATTTGGGGACAGCTTTTCCCCGCAAACTGTAGTCCTGCCGGATACAATAGTCGCGTTAGTGTCGGAATTCACTGCTCAGCCCGAACTGGAGGAAGGGCTTCATAGCCCCCCCTGGTGCTATCACCGACGTCTAACCCCGGTCAGGCCCTGCAAACCCCGTCATCCGCACCTGCACATCCAGACGCGCCCCCAAGGAGAGCAGCACCGTCAGCCCCCTTTTAAAACCCCGAGCTGCCTGTCGAGTCCCGGCACCGCCGTGCTGAGGAATATCCATCATGAGCACGGGCCTCCTGCCTGCTACTCGGATGAGCGTCTACTCTCAGAAACGCCATTACACTCTAATGAGCCGCTCGGAAACATCAGCTCTTCAGCCTGCCCAGCTGCTGCGAGGGCATTTGTGGCTTCACTGCAAAGATAAAAACACCCAGAAAATTCCTGAAACTGATCTTAAGCTATGCTTTGCTGGGAGGCATTCTGGCTCTCTGCCATCAGCTGATTAAACTCTGAAGGTCACTTTCACAAGGCAGGCAGGGCAGCAAGGACTAGGCTACCCTGGGCCCGGCCCCTTCCTTCTGACCTGGGCGTGGCCGGCAATGCCAACCGCGGTCAGGGACCCGGACACCCGGGGCCAGAACGATGCCCTGACTCCCCAGAATGGGTCATTCCTTCTCTTCCCTGCTGCCAGGAGTCACAGATCCCCGGGCACCTGACACGGCAATGGGTAGGAAACAGGAGGACGTAAGGAAGGCAAGAGCCCACCTGGCAGTGGGTGCCAGACTCCAACCCAACAGGGTCGGAACGGAGCTGGCCCCGCCAGTCTGTTTAGTTTGGGCCAAAGAAAGTACATCAGGGTCAGTGGGTCAAATGCACCTTCTACATTAGTGCCTCCTCTGTGGCACTAACAGTACAGTGATGGTCACAATGGTGTTGACAATGACAATAAGAAAAACAGCACAGCTGCAGGAGCAGTGTTTGTGGAAGGCCCTTACCTGTACCAGGTACTGGCTTAACAGGAGTCACTCCACTGAGCCCTCCACTGCCTTGCAGGGAGGGGCCAAAGCTTGGCCAGGGCAGTAACCTGCCTGAAGCCAGCCCGCTCGGAGGGTCAGCGCTGGGACCCCGATACCACCGGCTCCTTCCTGAGCATCAGCACTTACCCTGCTTCCCGCCTGGGGGCCCCGGCCCTTCCCACGTGCTCCTCCCCGCCCCACCCAGATTCTTCTTGGGAGGTTTGCAGCAGTTACTGGGACCCAGGTGAGAATCTAGCTTGGCAAGTGTCACCTCTTCAAACCACAGGATCCACATTTTGTTTTTTCTGAGGTTGGCAGAACTGCCTTCAAATGTCTGAGGTTGTTACGTGCCGGAGATCAGCCACACAGCACCCATCAAACACCCTTCCTTGGTCCACACACAGCTATGGATCTGGGACATAGTCACACCCTGGAACTTAATTCTACCCCTTTTTATTAAGCATCTACTGTGTGGACAAGACCACCATGCTGCCTGTGTCAGAATATGGGGCAACCCCTGTCACCCAACAGCCACAAGTGTAAAAACGTTTCCCCACAAACGTGGCACGATGCATTAACATGGTGTTAAATACACTTGCATGATTGCACAACAACGAATTCTATCCACAGTAAAATTATTTTATTATTATGTGCATATATTAGAAGATTAAATAGTCAAATAACCAAATACAGCAATAATAACTTACTATGCTTTTCCACATAATTTTGCTTATGATATGTTGATGAAACTCAAGTTCATTATTCCAGGCAATATTGACCTACTTTGCTCCATTTAATATCATCCAGCGGCACTTTCACTCATTCTCACAACCATCAGAGCTGTCCCATCCCTGATATATGGGACTCTGGCAGGAAACTGCAGCTTTCAGGCCAGCTGCTGGAGTAGCAGGGGCTGGGGACGCCAGCTCGCCCGGCTGGAGGGTCAGAGCTCCACCCTGGCCACCCCTGCGGCTGTGCGCCGTCCTGCTTAGCTCTTCTCTCTGACTTTGGGAGTCAGGGACAGATGGGGTGGAAGATGTTCTGTGAGGGGGACGTTGCCCAGGAAGGTCTGTGCAGGTGGAAGAGTTTTCATGTGTCCCCCTCCCCACCTGTCCCTCTCATGCTGCCATCTCAGAGATCTGACAAATGCCACAGAGTTGATGAGGTGGCCGTCTGCCAAGCTGAACAGAGCCCCAACTCCAGCCAGTGTCCTTGAACGTGGTGAGGTGCCATTTCCTGGTGGCCTCACCCAAGCCGTGCCTCCCTCCCATGCCCCACTGCACTCCCCAGCTAAGGAGCACCTGCCCCTCAGCTCACTGCGTGACGTGACGTGACACCCCAGCCTGTCCCTCCTCTGGCTCCATCGCTGTCCTGCACTTGTCCCATTCCATTGCCATGGCTCGTTCAGCTGTCCCAGGAGCACCTGAGCTCTGAGTGCGGGGGCTTCACTTGGTTTGTCTTCGTGCTCCCAGATCTCGTGCAGGATCTGGCGCCCAACACGTATTGTTGAATGAAATGGATTCAGGACACAGAATCCTGGAACTTAGGGAAGAGCCTTTGGTTGGTCCTAATTCCTCGTGCCTTCAAGTAGTGAAAATCTACCTCCCTGAGGACAATCTATCCTGTTCTGTAAGTCCTGGCAAGAACTGGTGCAATTGTGAGCGTGCATGCCATCTACCATGCAGGGAACACATCTCCCAGACAGGTGCAGAGTTGTTTTGGTGTTCATTACGAGGGCCGGATGTTTTGGTGACGCCGACCTGACCTGTCTGATTGAAGAACAGCTCCCGACCCGCTGTCAAGTTATTTGTGCATTCATTCCCTCATTCATTTGTTCATTCAATAAACAAGCCCGATGTTGGAAAACAAGATTATCTGAGAGTTTAAGAAACTCCCAGGCCAGTAAGGGAGCGTGGGGTTAAGCAAGCGTTTAGTAAGCTGGTTGCAAGGTAAGGGAAGGTCGACCAGGTGGAGAACACAGTCCGTGAGTGCAGAGAACAGGCCTTGCTGGGACCTCGCTGTGACCCTCCTTCCAGGCAGGACACGCCGGCCGGGCCACAGGAAGCTTGCCCTGTGTGGGTGCGAAACCCCAAGGCTCTCTGAGCACCCCCACTTCCCTGGCATTCACAGGCACTACTCCAAGCAGCGGTCGGTGGCAACCCGGGCGTGGCGCTATTCTCCCGTGGGTGCTATTTGTTCCCCAGGAAAATGAGTGTCTTGGACCAAGCCAGTATCCCAGGGTCCTTTCAGCTCTAACCTTCCACGCTGAGAAGCTTCAAAAGGGCAGCTGGTTTGGCCAAACACAGGAATCTTACTCTGCTTTGTCTGAGCTACTTATATATAGTCTCTCCGCCGGGACAATTGCGACACCGCTCACGGCTGCCCGAGGAGCAAAGGGAGTGGCCGAGAACTCGCCCGGTCCCAGGTAGGGGATGGGCCCCCAGGCTCTGCTGCAAAGAGCTGGACTTCACCGCCAGCTGGACAGCTTAGTGTCTTGACCTGTTCAGGCCACAGTGAGCTGAGCAAACCCGGAGTCCTGAATCCACGTAACAGAGTAACGGTGGAGAAGGCAGAGAGTAGGTTTCCCAAGCGTGTGTTTCATTCCACACTGGGGCTTTCCTGGTTTGGGACTGTGTCTTCGCAAGAGCTCATATTTTTTAAGAGAAAAAAAGAAAAATTCAATTTTTGTTAAGATTTTCCTGAGTACTTATGAAAATCACAAACTGAGTGAAAATCCAGGTTCATTTCTCTACCTTTGCCTTGAAATCCAGGCTTAGAAATCTGCTTTTGGTCGGCTGGTGGCTAAACCAGTCCCTTGGAGTAGTTCAGCCACCAACAGTGAAAGCCCAAGAAGGGCCACAGGTTTTCTCCCACGCACTGAAGGTCTACATAAGTCTCAAAGTTTTTAGTCTCTGGATCTCTTCATGTTCTTAAGAAAATATTGAGGATCCCAAAGAGCTTTGATTTATATCTGTTCATATTTATCACATTAGAAATGAAAACTGAGACATCTAAAAATATTTATTCTTTTATTAAATATAATACACTTTATGCCCATTAATATAAATAAAATATTTTGATAACAATGACTATATTTTATGAAATAAAAAAATTAGCAAAAAGAGTGGCTTTATTTCAAAAGCTTTACAAACCTCTTGAATTTCTGGTTTCATAGAAGACATGAACTCATAGCTCCTCTGTCCACCCACTTGTGATACTACAGGTCATGCAGATTCCAGAAAACTCCGCTGTGCACCCTGCGGGAATGAGAATGCAGAGGGCAAATAACATCGCAGCATCTGGCTGAAAATCGTTTTGACCTTGAAGACCCCGTCGCCCCACACACTCCGGGTCTAGGGAACTCCGGGAGTCCTCGGTCACGTTTTGAGAATCTCAGCTCTGCACGATGTTCAGGTAAAACCCTCAAGCTCTGGAAAGGCTCACGGTCTTTAATCCCTGCGTTTAATCCGTGGCTGGTCACGTATGAGCTGTGTGGCCTGCGCTGAGCCATCTAACTCCTGTTCACACCGTCACCATCCCTCTCTAGAATAGGAATGGCAAAGCCTGCGTTTAGGTCGTTGCAAAGATTAGACACGATGGAGGGGCAGTGACACAGCCCCTGGCGGGGCGCTGGCTTCCACAGACCTTCCCCGGAAGGTTTGCCGGTGCACGGTCTCAGGTCTGCCAGTCCTGGCCTCCCTCCACCCTCCGCTCTCTTCTCTCCCCTGGGCAGCGGAGTGACCTCTCTCTGGCAAATTGGGGGAGAAAAAGCGGAGACTGAGTCTGAAAGAGCAGGTGCCCCCCACTGTGGCAGGGCCACCACGGAGCGGCAGGGCGCTGGCGCTGGCGCTGTGCCGTCCACACTGGCCTCTGCCAATGGCAACACTCACGTTTCACCTCCGTCAGCCGGCGCTGCTTAGTTTTACTTCTCCACCTGGTCAGAGCCCGGGGCGGGGGAGACAGGCACAGCCGTGGTGGGATGCCTGGAGGTCCCCCAGCTGGTGTCATTGTCGTCATCCTCGTTTGTGCACTAGCTCCTTTAAGTCTGTAAAAATAGTCGTTATGGCCACTGAGATGCAAATATACACACGTACCACCCCTCCAACGTCTACGTGACAGACTCCTAAATCCACCTCAAATTGTACACAAATAAAACATTCAAAGTGCTTTCCTAATCCAGGCATTGCCAACTGGACTCGGGAGTAAGGGATTAAGGATGAGTCGAAATTTGGGATTTGAGTAACTAATTTCAGGACTGAAAATTTAACGTCGGCGTATTGTTTCACCAAGCAACGTAGGCAGCCAGACCTCGGGAAAAAATGAATCCCCTTCCGTGCAGGAGGAATTTGAGAGCAGTTGTTTAATTCTCAGTAACTCGTTTTATTCGTTCTGAGGCTTACGGGTGGTCGTTCCAGAACGTAAATGAAAGACAAGTGACCTCCAGGGCGCGGCCCAGTGCCCTGCCCCAGGGTGCGGCCAGTCCCGCAAACGCCCAGGAGCGTCGGTCGGACTGAAGCCCGGCTGCCCGCGTGCGCTGCCCGCCAGTGGCTACGCCTGCTGCCTCGGCCACGGCCCCCGCGTCCCCGTCACTAAGCACGCTTGACACTGTTTAGGCTGCTGCACAAAGTTCCGGACTCATTTCTAATCCATTTGTGGAGGATTTGAATGTCACAATCGAGGCCATTTGCCCCCGAGGCTGCGGTTCTGCCGGATCTTTCTCTCCCGGCCCAGCACCCCAGGGCCGCTCAGCCACCTCGCAGAAGCTGCGCCGACTCGTGTAGGACACCAGGGTGCCGCGGGGTCCCGGAGGCCGGGCACGGCTAAGGGCACCCTCGTTAGTAACTCTCTCCAGGACCTTTGCTGGGGTTTAAATAATTAGAGCCACTTAATGAAATGGAGCCAATTAACTTCCAGTTTATGACCAAGAAATAATTTCGCAACGTGGCACGGACTCTGCTCTGGAGGAGACGAGCGCTGCGCGAATCCCAGGTCAGGGAAACATTCCTCGCTGTTCCCGTGTGAGCTCCGGGGACCCGTCACCCGACCCCTTCAATGTGCCACACTCGAAGCCCCAGCCACCGAAGTGCACCCGTCACTGTGAAACACACTGTTCCGGAAAACACTTCCAGGTAGGCCCCTCCCTCGAGTTCGCCTTGCAGGAGGGGGGCCGCTGGAAATGCCCAGCGTGGTCCCCAGCTCGCCGGGATGGCAAAGGCAGCCCGTGGTTATCTGTCTTGGACAGTGTGCACCACGGCCCTGGAGGCCTAGCGGCAGGGCAGGAAGGGACCCCAACGTGGAGCACGATGTTGCCTTCACGGCTTGGACCCCCCGGCTGCAGCCTGTCTTGCAGCATCGCACCCGTCCCACCCTGAGGCAGCTGCGTGAGGACTCGTTCCCAAGGGTCTCACCTTCCCCCGGTCCGTCTGAGCCACGGTTAAAAGCATTCACCCTGGCAGGGGATTTTGCAGGTCACCACATGGCCCTGGTGACATCAAATCCAGTCATGTTCCAGGGCGATCTTTATAGCAACAAGACGAGCTGGAGAGATCTGGGCCTCGATTTCCCAGCCTGCACCTTCCAATCTCCATCTGGGGGGCAGGTCGCAGTGGCGAGAGGCGAGGCAGCACCCGTGCCATCCCCAGAATGCCAGCTTTGCCCTCAGTCTCTCTTGGGAACAACAGGGCAGCTCCTGTCCTGTCCTCTAATGTGTCTCCAGATCCTGGTCTTAGCCTGGGCTGCCTGGTGTTCACGTAGCAGGAATGGGCCAGCGGCTGTTCCAGGGGAGGGGAGGACAGAGATGAGCAAGGCATGGTCCTTCTCGAGAGTATACAAGGTGGGTCAAAACAGGCGCCCAGACAATTCTGGTGAAGGGCACCTGCCGAGGACATGTGCCACGAGAAGGGGAGCAGATGATAGGTCCAGAGGGAGGGACGGTGAATAGGGGTAGAGATTCCAGGAAGGCTTCATGGAGGAGGTGCCTTTGTGAAGGCTGTTGGATGACTTAGGGGAGGACGGATGAGAAAAGATGAAGGAGTAACACAAATTAGGGCAGAGAGAAAAACACCCAGCGAGGAATAAGGATGGACGAAGCTAAGTGTCAGAGAGACGCAGGAGGTAAATGTGATACCCCTTGTGGTCGATCACCTGTGCAAGATGGGTGAATGGGAAGAGACCTGGGGACACACAAGTCCCAGGTTTGGACAGCAGGGTAATGGTGGCAGCATGTCCGTTAAGTGGTCGAGTTAAGTTTGGGCATATTTAGCTTGAGAAGCAAGTGGACCTGCACGTGGGTGTCAAAGCTTTGGAAACATCTGGAGTTTGAGAGACGGGGTGAACCAGGCACAGGGGTGGGAGTCACCGGCACGGAACTGGTGCAGAGATGAAAAGGTCAGCCTCCAGCCTCCGAGGGAAGAAGCCGCGCCACCTAGACAGGGAGCCCGGAGAGGGGAGAGTGGGGACCCCGCACACGGACGTTGACCACGTGGACAGACGACAGGAGCATCCTGAGGAGACGGACCGAGGGCGGCCAGAGAGAGCAGAGAGGAGGGTGCTGGGTGAGCAGCGTCGTCCTCTCTGCTGCAGGACAGTCCCCTGGGGTTGAGGGGCACCTGCCGCTGCTCAGTTCTCCGTCCCCTGCGCTTCTCGCTGTGCCTGGGACCCAGACGTTACTCAGCAGGTGCTGACAGTTGGACCACTGGAAGGAGAGGAAGTGTGGGGGTTGCAGCGTCTGGGGGGGGGGACCCCGGGAAACATGAAGCAACTGGAAGGTGAGCGGCTCGGGTCAAAGCAGCTCTTCAGGGGCTCATCAAAGAAACCTTACGTAGGTTTGGCATTTCCCTCCTCGCGGCATCGCCAAAGGGAGCGTGCATTGCTGACCCTGGCGGATGAGCTCTGCTTCAAGGAACGAAAAGTCTGAGATCTCGGTCATGTCCCCTTGGGAGCCCACGCTGTGAGCCCCTGTGGGGGGAGGAGGGAAAGCTGCACGTTCAGCCCGTACCGAGCAGAACCGACACCCGCAGAGGACCAAGGGGTCCCCAGAGCTCTTCTCAGCCTCTAACAAAGTCTAATACTGCCAGTATTTTATTCTGTTATCAGATGACATCTATTAGAAATGCAAATTCCTACAAGAAAATTCACTTTTTTTAACCTATCATCCATTCCTTACACCTTAATGTGCATATAGAGCCTAAGAAAAAAATGTACGATCAGAGACAGACGGAGATGGGCACTGGGTGTCTCACGGAAGGAAGGAAAGGTCACCAGGTAGGAAAAACACAAGCCAGAGCCAGAGGCACAAGTCCCCAAATTACAAGTTTTGCCTGTGGATTTTGGCTGAAAAGTCTGTTGAGAGAGTTTGCAGATGAGGAGTTCTAGTTGTTTGGTGTCTTGCCGTCCAGGCTGGACTGGAAGGTCACCTGAGGAATGCAGTGGAACGGGCCGTCTGACGTGGTTTAGGGTCCTGTTTGGACTTTTCTGAGCTCTAAACAATAACTGATCCCCGAGATACTTAGCAGAATCTGACCACACACAGTGAAATTATTTCTTGGTCATAAACTGAAAAGTTAATTGGCTTCATTTCTTTAAATAGATTCAATTATTTAAACAACAATGAATCTTCCAGAGGTACTTACAAGTCAGGGATGCCTAAGAAGATGAAGGTTTAAAGCACGCTACCAAAGGCCTTTGCAAACCACCACCAAGGAGCTTGCAGATTGGAAAGGGATTTATTTGTGCTTATAAAATATAAAAACTGCCCTCAGTGGCATGATTAGATTGGAGGCAACCAGCTTATTAAAAATTAACACGGCCAAGAAATGATGCTTGTGTCTGCAACGGGGTTCAGTATTGTTGAGAACGGCGGGGAGTTTCTAAGTGGGGGGTGTAGGTGGAGAGCCACCATCTCCCCTGCCCCTCAGAGAAAGCAGCCAAACCACACACCTGGGGCCGTCTTTTCCTCATTTGCTGCTTGGTGACATTCTTCCCCTGGGCTCTGAATGAAAAGGTTAATTCCTAAAGCTCACGGAGGAAAAACAGAGTCATGGCTGGATCCATCCCTAAGCATGAGGCTTCCTTCTACACACCAGACATCTGAAGACGTAGTTCACACACCTCTTCCCACCGTGTTCTTTCCCCTCGACAGCTTTGGCCCTGACTCTGAATGTTAATCAGCCCTGGAATAAAGTGTCAGTAATTAGCTGAGAATCTGACCCAACCTCCACCCCTCTTCCTTGATAAGCGTTGCCTCAAATCGCCCTGACCCTGCAGCCCAAGCGTGCTATGCCCTCATTCCCGTCTTCTCGTGTGCGTGAATTGCCTTCCGAAAGAACATGCTTAAAAGCTGAGTTGAGTCATTAACCTTAGCCCAAAATTTCACTAAAGCAAAGACATTTGAAACTGCAGGGTTAGGTGGGTTAATTAGGAGCCAATATCTATCTTTTTCATAAAACAAATGGAGACAAGAGATGAGATGAAAGGACGGATGATCACACGCCTACTTAGCAGCATGGCGGGGGAGAGGCGGGCGTGGTCCAGCTCCCAGGTGGATGTTTCTCTGATGAGACCAGGAGCAGAAAGGCAGGAACCCCCCACCTTCGAGTCCCAGCAGGGGCTCACTCTGAGGAGGAGGGAGGAGAGAATGGAATCAGCTTTTGGAGAAGCAGGTTATCTACTCCCAGAGAGGAACATTTGTGCTGTGGTGGAGCTGTCCAAAGGACTCAGTGCTGAAAGCATTTAGGTGAAATATTAATAAATACTTTTTAATATTAATATTAAAGCCAGAGCACAGAGCACAAGTCCCCAACTTACAAGTTTTTCTGGAGGATTTTGGTTGAAAAATCTGTTGAGAGAGTTTGCAGATGAGGAGTTTTGGTTGTTTGGTGTCCTGCCATGGAGGCTGGACTCAAACGTCAATAATAGAGCAGGTGAAATGTTAATAATCCAGCAGGTACACCCTGAAATAACAATTCAAGCTGCACTTGTTCTCTCTCCAGGGTCTAAAGTAGGTCATGCTGAAGAGTGGCTAGTTGGAGACTACATAGTGAAGGAATGCCTTTCTGAGAAAAGGACAAAGGTCCACTGTAACGTTTTACCCCGAATGCTGTGAATCAGTCTGGATGTGGTTTACTGACACACAGCTTGTCTAGGACACGGGCCTATGGCAGAAACACCAGGTGACATCCTATCAGACGGCACATTTGCCAATGTTGAAGTGAGCTAAAGGGTCAGGAAAACCACAGATACTTAATTTCCCCATCAGAGGCCCCCTCCCTGGCCCGAGCGTGACGCACCACTGCCAGAGCTGCGTGGAGAGTGTCGTCTGCCTTCAGCCTCATCTGCCTCATGGAGTTTCTCTTCCCAACGATGCCAGGATGACAATGTCACTTCTCCATTCATGCAACGTGTCTATGCACTCCTCGACTTTCCCCAAAATCGTTTGAAGTTAAAAGCACAAAAACTGGTGTAAATATGGAATTAATTAAATCTATCTATGCTTAAGTCTTTTCAGAATTAAATTATGAAGTGTTTGCCAGTCAAACTATTAACATGTTCCTCTGAAGATAATGAGTCAGTTTAAGGTTATTTAATTACTGGCAGAATTGCAGCATTTACACGAAAGTCTGTTCTGAAGCTCCATTCTCACGTGTGATACATTGTTGGAAGGTGTTCAAGTCTAGCTCTTTCCGACATTGGGATGATTATTTTCACCTGAAATGATGAAATCTGCGTAACAAGTCTTGGTTGGCTGGGTGTCTTTGGAAGCTCTGTCTGTGCATAGAGAAGTCACTGATGAGGGTTAAGGGGTCACCCTCCCCATGTGCAGTGTGGCCGAAAAGGGTTGGAGCAAGTCTTGAAAACTCAGCCACCAGCTCCCTTCCGGTGCAGGATAACTTAGGCTGAGGCTCAATTAGCAGCAACTCCCAGTTCTTCGTGGGACCATAGGAGCCCCATTGGGAAGAGGAACTTCACAGCAGGTCCTCTGAGTCCTTGCCTGATGGCACCAAAACATCCAGTTGAATGGCCCTGGTGGCACCTTTACTCAGTCATTCAGCACTGGTGAGGGCGGAGGTAGCCGCCCATCTTGTGGGTCACTGCTGAGCGCCGAATGCGCCTCCAACTTCCCCCAAACAAGCTCTGCTTCCCTGCGGCCAATCCAGCCAGACGTGAGAGCCCAGGCCTGGAGCACGGGCCTCCGCGCTGTGACCTGTCAGAGCCGGTGCACATCACACCTGGCGGCCCGTGTGTCGGCTCTTTGATAAGGCTGCTTCTCCAGCTGGAGTGTCGATGGCCGACCTTCATCTAATGCCAGAGCAAGACAGAAAACCGCGATCGGCAGCAGAGATGGCCCCGCGGAGAGGCGGAGGCTCCAGGGGACCCTGGGCCCGCTTTCTTCTTGAACGGAGCAGCGCCGGGAGGCAGAGCTCAACAGAGCTCAATGTCACAGAGTTAAATAAGTGTTGATGGCCACCCTTGAGCTCTGTGACGTGTCCAGTTAGAGAACAAAAGAGAATAGAATAAGGGGAAAGCTGAGTGGGCCACGTCCAGGGCTGCGGGCTCAGAGAAAGCCGTCCTCACCCCCCGTCTCCCTCTCACAGTGGTGGAGAAACAGCCCTCGGGCCGGAGTGAGGGAATCTGTCAGGTTAGACAGGACGAGTGTAGACAGCCCGGCCGCTGGGAGGAGAAGCTCTGTTGGGAGTTTAGCATCTCGGGTTCCAGTCCCAGGAAAGCCTGTGGTGGCGGAGATGTCCTCGAACGTGGAGCAGTCGTCCTCGGACCGCTGGGTTACGCTTTAGTGGGACGTGACGCCCTTCAGTCCCCTCCGATGCTGCCGTTTGTAAAGTATCGCGAAGGCCGTGCAGCCCTCCCGGCTCTAGCCTGCCAGGACTTCCCGGAAGACCCTCGGTGTCCTGCCTCTCTTCCGCTGGCCACGCGGAGCCGTGCGGTGACCGTTCCCCTCCAGGGCTGGCTTTTCCTCCGCCAGGAGCACAGCACCTGCAGCCGATTCTCTGGCTGTCATGGAAGTGAGGTGACCATATGAGACTGTTCAGCAAACACAGCTGTAGAAGATTCCAGAGCCCTCACAACACCTGGATATGCTGAAAAAAGTGGGTAAAGTCTCCGCCCTCCCTTTTTTTTTTTTTTGTTCTCTCCTGTCTTTGCTACAGCCAACCTTGGATCTCACAGAGACATCTGCTTCTCCCAGGTCTCCCCACTGGCTTGGGGACGGGGCCAGAGCAGCAGCCAGGCCACTGACCCCACCCAGGTCTCTGCCGGATAGAAGGGTCTCCCGGCCACTAGCGTCACTCTGGTTCCACTTCCACCAGCCTCCCTGGGATGCTCCAAGCTCTCCAAGACAAGCAGGAGGGGAGGGAAAGCTATGAAACAGGAAGACTGTCAATTATTTTAAAAAGGATAAATAAAGCTCTCTGCCCCTGAGAGACAGGCTGTGGGGTTCTCAAATTGAACACACAATGCAGAGACCGGAGATGCAGCTAGTTTTCCCCAGGAAGGCCTGTAGCCCCTCATGCTCAGAAACAAGGAAGCCAATTTCATGCTTCAGGGAATTGTGGACTGTCTGTGGGGTCAGGAAGGGGCTCCTTCACGTGAGCACACGGCTCTCTGCAGGGGGGGTTCGTGAGATGTTGCAAACTTGGAATCCGGGGAGACCCGCAGAGCAGCCAGACACAGACAGCGGGACGGTGAGGACAGTGGAGAAATGCCGCGATTAAAACAGAACCCAGCAGAGCTTGCACGAGGGGAATGGATGGCTTTAATCCCACCTCCCTCCTGCTCATTTTTAATAACGGTGTTGCCTTTGCAATATTAGCTCCATTAATTCTCCCCCTGCCCCATTCAATTTGCCTTTGTTCTCGCACGCCTGTGCTGTAATTCTCAATTTAATTAGTTGCAGTTCTGTTCGATGGCAACAGGTCCGGGTTTATCTTTGCAGCTAATACTGCTAATTGTTTATCCAGTCTTCAGTAATATCTCATTAACTTTATAGGCTATCGTTTCCACATCATCTACAGAATTAATTTTCTGCAAATCTAGAGATGTTGGTGCTTGTGAACATTTTCCTTCAGAAACAAAACAAAACCAAATAGAAAAGGGGAGGGGGAAAAACAACTGGCAAAGTTGGAGAACCAGTTGTCATTTTTGTGCTGAGGTGTCCTTCAAGGAAATGTCTAAGAATGATCTTTCCTTTCATTTTTTTTTAAAGAACCCACCTAGGCAATTCGTCATGTTTATAACAGCCGTTATCCACAAGGCGTGTTCCGATGCACAGACGAAAGACGGCTGTGTGTGAGAAACATTTGGAGGCAACACAACGAAGCCCTTCGATTGTTTGCTTTAATATAATGAAGTCGTTATTCAGATGATTTTTATAGTGGCCATCGTGATTTCTCAGAATGTTTAACAACTGCCCCCCACCTCCCCCTCTGGAAGACAACACTGCAAGATTCAGCTCTAACCCGCCATGACCCGGTCCACGAGCTGACACCCGATTCCACCCCCTGCCTTACTTCTCTGCTGTCCACCTTTGAACTAAGGTGCAGAAGGTTTGCCTTTCCCACATTCCCTCCACACCCCAGCACTGGCCTCTTCGTGCCCCACATGGTCCCTGGTATTTAAGACAAAAAAAGGTACATTTTACCCTCTCCCCACTCCCCCACCACCCTTGGACCACGTGGATTGACTGGGCCTCTTTTCGAAGTTGCAGACAGCAGGAAATGACCTCCGTTCTTGGTCACAAGCGTGAGAGAGCTTTGCCAGTGGAACGCCCTGCAGATGAGCATGCCCGGTCACTGCCGCTGTGGCTGCCTCCACCGCCCGCCGTGGCCTCTGCTCGCCTCCCTCGGCTGCCCGGGCGGCACGAGGGCTGCGATCCTGCAGGAGTGTGGCTCCAGGTGGCCAGAGCTTCAGTCTCTCCTGCAGGGGGGACGTGTGCACCTTTCTGCAGCCTGGCTGCCCGCCAGGAATGAACTTCCAGCGCCCATGCTGCTGTTCCTACAGAACCGGGAGCTGCTGCTCACCAGCCAGCAACACGGTGGGGAAACTCAGTCAGCCGGGCTAGGGACAGCAGAAGGTCCCGTTCCGGTCACTGTGGCCATGGCAGAGATGGGGAACAACGTCAGAGGCACTGGATCAGCACACAGTGGTCCTGCTGTGAGGGGGAACATCCGTGTAGTGAGGGGGTTCTGAGAGAGAAGATGATGCATCCCGGGACAGAAGGGAGGATTCCGGGACAGCAATGGGCTCGGGCTTCCCTTAACTGACCATTAGTCACGCCGTCTGGGCAGGTGTCCTGGCCCTCATGGGCCTCTGGCCCAGATTTGGATAACTGAGGCACACAGGAGAGTCCTGTCCCCGCCGCCCTCCTCACTGTTTCCCACGCGGAGCCCCCTCCCCACGCCCCACCCACGCGGACACCTGCGTCTGGTCATCCGTTCTTTATCCTGCTGAGATTCAAGCTGCTTCGGCAACAGGAGGAAAGGTCTGAACAGGGCACGTCTGGTCCCGAGCACATCCGCACTGCTTGGGTCTCCGGGGGGTGTGAGATCGCTGGTCATCACGGCAGCCCTGTTGCACATGTGAGGAACCCAAAATGGCCAGGAAGTCGGGGAAAGTCTTCTAGGTGCTCTGGAGACAAGGACGAGATGGACCCTCACGGTGCAGCACCTGCTGACCCACAGCGCCAGGACGATCGCTTGGTAAGTAAGCGCCTGTCCCTTTGTTGTCACTGTCTTTGGAAACAGCAAATGCAACTCAAGTCTGCAAATACTTTCATGCGTTGACAGGGGGCCAGCAGCAGTGACATACTGGGTGCTTTCAGGGACAAGTGCCAGAAATGCAACTCAAAATAGCTGCAGCTAAAATGGGATTTAGTGGCTCCTGTGGCTGAGATGTCCAAGGGTGGAGGTGGTCTCAGGGGTCCCCACGCTGTGGTCAGGTGTCCAGCTGTCCTTACACTCTCAAATTGCCTTCTCTCTGTCTGTCTCTGTCTCTGTCTGTCTCTGTCTCAGTCTCAGTCTCTTCTGTCTCTCTGTTTCTCTCTGTCCCTCTGTCTTTCCGTCTTTCTCTGTCTCTGTCTCTCTCTCTCTCTCTGTTTCTCCCTCTCTTTCTGTCTGTCTCCTCTTCTGCAGAAGGGCTTCTTCCATGAAGGGAGGAGACAGTGGGGGAGGAAGGACAGGGAGCACAGCCAGGTGGCCCTGGGCTCCTGTCCTGTCGTTCTCTGCCCAGCATGAAGGGACCGTATGTCTTTTCTTCTTGGACCATGAAAGAAGGGGCCTGAGCCTGGGTTGAACAGGATTGCTCTGGCTTCTATTTTAATAACCAGGCGCTGTGGGTAAGTGGTGAGAGTGACCGAAGTCTGTGTGTGTTTCAAGGCACTACAGGATGTCCCTCCAGGGCAGAGGTGGGACGTGGGGAAGAAAAGAGTTAGAAAGGGTGCCGTGCTCTTTTGGCCCAAGGAAGTAGAAACAGGACATTTCTATGAACTTCACATGAACTATTGACTTTACACGAGTTGCGTTACTGTAGCATAACTCACGCTACAGCTGCCTTGGATCACTTGACACTTTGGAGATGCTTCAGTGGAGACAGCAATAGTCGGGGGTGTAAGTGTAGACACAGGTGCGGGTGCAGGAACAGGTAGAGAGATGGATGCAGGCTGATGTAGATGCAGATGATATAAAAATGGTGCACTCTGTCGCTAGGGCTGCCGTCACAAGTTGCCACAATGGCTCAAACACCATGTGGCTCATGTGGCTCAAACGGCAAGAACCTGCTCCCTCACCGTTCCGGAGGCCTCTAGTACAAGGTGAGGCGTTGCTAGGGCTGGTTCCGCCCGAGGCTCTGAGGGAGAATCTATTCCGTGCCTCTCCTCTGCTGGTGTTTGTTGTGACATTTGTTATTCTTTCACTTGTGAAAGCATCACCCCCATGTCTGCCCTCCCCTTCACACCGTGTCCTCCCCACGCAGTGTCCAAATTTCCACTTTTAATAAGAACATGGTCACATTGGATTAGGGGCCCACTGTATCCCAGGATGACCTCATCCTGACCAATCAGCAACGACCCTGTTTCCAAATGAGGTCACATTCTGGGGGTTAGGACTGCAACCTATGAATTTGGGGGGACACAGTTCAACCCATGACATGTAGGTATTGGTGCAGGTAAAAGGACAGGTGCAACTCTAGACATAGTTGTAGACAGATATAGGTAGATCTCCGTGTGTGTGCAGATGCAGGTATAAGTAGATGCAGATTGGTATAAGTAGATGCAGATTGGTATAAGTAGATGCAGATACAGATATGTGACCTCAGCACACCCTTCCTGCACCTGAATACACCACCATTTTTCCATTTCCACCTAGAAGACTAATTTGGGGGTTCACAATGTCACTATTGCCAATAAAGGCTAGGCACCACCCCCGGCCTCTGTGCAAGCATCTCTCTAGGATAGAACCTAAAACAGACTCACTCTGTCATGGCGCCCACTTTCACAGAACCTGCCACCCGCCTCCCGAGCGGAAGCACGGAGCTCCTCTCCCCACAGCCACACACGCCCATCCCACACGGCATGTCACAGTTTGCTGTCGAGACCTCCTCACGCTTCAGCTGCGTGTCCTGATGTTGACTGTCCTCTGTCCTTCTCTGGGCAGACCCAGTCCTTGGGCGCTGTGGCAGGGACTGGCTAAAAAGCCACACAGCATCTGTCTCCGCTGATTCTGAGCCTTACACGGCACAGACAGTGGGCCTCGGGCGGGTCTAAGTCCCTGGTGTCTGGGGTTTCCCTCTAAGCAGGGCCGTCGGACAGCCGGCGAGAAACCACCTGCTCTACCGTGACGACCCACTCACCAACCGGGGCGGCAAAAAAATCGGCAAAGCCCAGAGCTCTCCCACGGGCAGGCTCAGGAAAACCCTATTCCCACCACTGTCACTCTCACCGGGTCCCCCAATCCCTCCCCAACCCTCCCAGACGCCCTGCCACCTCGTCCACCCCTACCGGCGACAAGCACTATGTACAGGTGTGCCATTTTTTATCTTTTATACCATATTTTTACTGTACCTTTTCTATGTTTAGATACGTTTAGATTCCGAATCCTTCCCGCTGTGTTACAGCCGCCTATGCAGTTCGGTGCTGTCACCTGCTGTGCGGCTCGTGGCTCAGGAGGGACAGGCTGGACCACGCAGCCTGGGGGCACTGCGGGCTGTGACGGTCCAGGCTTGCCCAAGTGCACCTGAGGTGTCCGCACAATGAGAAACCTGAGGACCCACTTCTCAGAGCACAGCCCCATCGTCACTGAGCCCCAACAGCCAGCAACATCGAGCTCCGTCGAGTAGATTTTTGGGGGCTGATAGGATCCTTTACGATTGCTGCTTTTCTGCTTGGTTAAGAAACCCTCCCTGTCCCCCCGTGATACAGACATCCTTTCTCATTTTTTTTAAACTGTTAAAGCTTTAGTTTCCACACTTAAAAAGTTTAATTCACCTGCAATTCATTTTGTGTGTGTGGTTTTGAGGTATAAATTCAATTTTCCTGCCACGAATTTAATGCCGCCTCTGTCAAAACCAGGATTATGTCGGTGGGTGTGTTTGTCCACTCCTGGCCTCTGATTTGTTCCATTGCATTAATTTCTAATCGCCGTGCCAATGGTGCAGTTTTTATTTCTGTAATTTTGTAATGAACTTGGATGTATGATAGGGCCAGTCATGCATGTTTGTGCAGCTTTTTTAAAATTTCCTTGGCTATTTTTAAATACTTACACTTCCATATAATTTCAATAGTCAGCTCCTTTATTTTTATTTTTTTATTTCAGAGTATTACGGGGGTACAAACGCTTTGCTTACATAAATTGCCTTTGCACCAACCGAGTCAGAGCTACAAGTGTGCCCATCCCACAGACAGCATGCACCACACCTGTTGGGTGTGGATTTACCTTTCCATGTGTGCACAGAAGTGTTGATCAATTAATACCCATTTGATGGTGAGTACATGTGGAGCTTATTTTTCCATTCTTGTGATACTTCACTTAGTAGAATGGGTTCCAGCTCGATCCAGGATAATACAAGAGGTGCTAGGTCACTGTTGTTTTTTTTTTTTTTTTTATGGCTGAGTAGAACTCCATGGTGTATATATACCACATTTTATTAATCCACTCATGTATTGATGGGCACTTGGGTTGTTTCTCCATCTTTGCAATTGTGAATTGTGCTGCTATAAACATTTGAGTGCAGGTGTCTTTTTTATAGAATGTCTTTGGTGCCTTTGGGTAGATACCCAGTAGTGGGATTGCTGGATCTAATGGTAGCTCTACTTTTAGTCCTTTGAGGTATCTCCGTATTACTTTCCGCAGAGGTTGTACTAGCTTGCAGTCCCACCATCAGTGTATGAGTGTTCCTATCTCTCCACATCCACACCAGCATTTATTGTTTTGGGACTTTTTGGTAAAAGCCATTCTCACTGGAGTTAAGTGATATCTCCTTGTGGTTTTGACTTGCATTTCCCTGATGATTAGAGATGTTTAGCATTTTTTCATATGTTTCTTGGCCATTTGTCTTCTTTTGAAAAATTTCTGTTCATGTCCTTTGCCCACTTTTGATAGGGTTGTTTGATTTTTTCTTGCTGATATTCCTGAGTTCTATATAGATTCCTGTTATCAGCCTTTTATCAGACGTGTAGAAAGCACATATTTTCTCCCATTCTGTAGGTTGTCTGTTCACTCTAGTGATAGTTCCTTTGCCTGTGCAGAAGCTTTAAAATTTGATCAGGCCCCATTTGTTTATTTTTGTTGTTGCTGTGATTGTTTTGGGGGTCTTCTTCATAAATTCTTTGCCTAGGCTGATGTCTGTCAGAGTTTTTTTCAACATTTTCTTCTAGAATTTTTATGGTTTCATGCCTTAGGTTCAAGTCTGTTATCCACTGTGAGTTGATTTTTGTGAGAGATGAGAGTTTTTAACTTTCATGAAACAACTTGTTGGTCTTTTGGAATCTCATTAATTGAGTTTATAGATTAGTTCATTCACATATTTTATATTTGTGCCATAGGTATCTTATAACTTGATGTTCTGAATAAGAGATTTTCAAAATTCTATTTTTTCTTTTAGAAATTCTTATGTGATATTCGGGATATGCAATAGATGTAGAAAATAAAACAATATATGCTCTTGTGCCCGTCACTGAGGACAAGGAGGAAAATGTTACTCATGTAACCGAAGCCCCTGGCTGCCCCTCCTCGCCACATGCCTCTTGCTATCCCTAAGCGGTAACACGATTCTAAGTTTGTTTTTCAGCACAACATGCATCTCTGTTCCTTGCACTTCATATATGCACACCCATATGTGTTGCTGTGTGTGCTTTTGACCTTCGTATAAGCAGCATCTTATGGTACATTCTTTGGCAACTTGTATTTCTAATTTTTTAAAATTTAAAATATTTTTTTCTCAACACAATTGTGAGATGTACGTCTCATGAAAATTTTAGCTCTTGGTCATTTCTGCTCATCAACATAATATCCTGTGATAATAAATATATATATTTTTCTATGGTTGGGCATTTTAGCTATTTCTCTGATTTTTTTTTCCTATTGTAAGCAAAACCGCTATGAACTCTTTTACTTGTCTTCTTTTGAACATATAGGAGAGTCTCTAAGGGCTCATAGGTAGGAACAGAATCTCTGGGCCTTAGGGTAAGTATCTCCAATCTCACCGGGATGGATACATTGTTCCCAGCAGTTATAAGATCTGCCTCAGCCCAGCAGTACGTGAGGGTTCCTGTTATTGTTTTATATCACGTTATTTATTGGCCACCTGTATTTTCTTTTTATTGACTTGTCCAGTCATACATTTTGTCCATTTTCTTATTCTATTCATGTTTCAAAGTTACATAAGCGTCCTAAATACCATTCCTTTGTTGTTAACTGTGTTACAAGTAAGTGTCTTTGCTCAGTCTGTGGCGTGTGTGTGCATATCCACATAAAATTCACCCCTTTGAAGTGAACACTCACAAGATGTGCAACCAACACCACTGTCTAATTCTAGAACATTCACCAACCCCAAATGAGACTCCCACCCATTAGCAGTTAATCCTATTCCCCTCCCCCCAAGCCCTGGGGACCACTAGTCTACTTTTTATTTCTATGGATTGGCCAGTTCTGGACGTTTAGTACTAATGGAATCCTACCCTATGTGGCCTTTCTGTCTAGTCTCTTTCACTTGCCATAGTATTTTTGAGATTTATCTGTGTTGTAGCACATGTCAGTGCTGCTTGTCTGCTTGTGGCTGAATAATATTCCAGCGTATGAATACATCACATTTTGTTTATTCATTTTTCAGTTTACAGACATTTGGGTTGTTTCCAATTTTTAGCTACGATGAATAATGCTGCTATGAACATTTGTGTACACACTTCTGTGTGGATGTAGTGTTTGCAATTCTCTTGGGTATGTGCCTAGGAAGGGAATAGTGAGTTTATTAGCTCCTTATTCCTGTTGTAACAAATCAGCACAAATTTAGTGGCACAAACAAGTCAAGTGCATCACCCTGCAGTTCTGGAGATCGGAAGTCCCAAATCAGTCCACTGGACAAAAATCTGGGTGTCGGCAGGGCTGTGCTCCTTTCTGGACGCTCTGGGAGGGACCTGTCGCTGCCCTGCCCGGCTCCCAGCGGCTGCTCACACTCCGTCTTCACAGCCGGCAGCCAGCGTCTTCTCTCCTCGCTGACCTCTGCATCCTCTGTCACCGCTTCTCCCTCCTTCCTGCCTCTTACAGAGACACTTGTCACTACACAGGGGCCACCTGGGTAATCCGGGATGATTTCCCCTCTCAACATTTTTAACTTAATCTAATCACATCTGCAAAGTCTCTTGGGCACATAGGGTAACACACTCACAGGTGCCAGGTTCAGGACGTGGGCGTCTATGGGGGCCGCTGTTCAGCCCACTGTCCTGGGTCGTAGGGAAGCTCTGTGTTTAAATTTTTTTTGTTTTGTTTTTATTTCAACTTATTTTGGGGGTACAAAAGTTCTAGTTAGATATATTGCCCATGTCCCTCCCATTCTGCACCCGAATGTTTATAGCAGCACAATTCACAATTGCTAAGATGTGGAAACAACCCAAATGTCCATCAATTCATGAATGGATTAGTAAAATGTGGTATCTGTATACCATGGAGTATTACTCAGCTGTAAGAAATAACGGTGATACGACACCTCTTTGGTTCTCCTGGAGAGAGCTGGAACCCATTCTATTAAGTGAAGCATCCCAAGAATGGGAAAATAAGCACCACATGTACTCACCAGAAAATTGGTTTCCCTGATCATCACCTAAGTGCACATTTGGGAATAACACCAATTGGGTATCGGACGGAGGTGGGGGGTGGGGGGAGGGGATGGGTGTACACCTACATGATGTGTTTAAATTTTTGAGGAACTGCCACAAGTTATATTCCAAAGTGGCTGCACCGTTTTGCATTCCCACCAGCAGGTTACAAGGGTTCCAACTGCTCCACATCCTCACCGGCACTTATATATCTGTCTTTTTTACTTGGTTTGATTTGATTATAGCATCATAGTGGGTGTGAAGTGGCATCTCATGGTGATCTTGAATCACTCTCCCTAAACATGAACAATGTCACACATCTTTTCAGGTGCTCGTAGGCCCTGTGTGTATCTCCTTTGGAGAAATGTCAATTTAAATCCTTGGCCCATTTTTTAAATTGGGTTATTTGTGCTTTTATTGTTGAGCCGTAAGAGTTCTTTGTACGTACTGAATAATAGAACCTGATCAGATACGTGATGTGAAATTTTCTTCACAATCTCTGAGCCATCTTTTCGCTTTGTTGTGTCCTTTGAAGTGCGGAAGTTTCTAATTGTGATGAAGTCCGATGCACTTACTGTTTCATTTTGTTGCTTGTGCCTTGGGTGTCATGTGTGAGACACCACTGCCTAGTCCAAGATTCATGCTTGTGGTTTCCTCTAAGAGTTTTACAGTTTAGCTCTTAGATTTAGGCCTCTGATCCACTTGGAGGTAACCTTTGCATGTGGTGTGAGGTTGGCATCCAACTTCTTTCTTTTGTATGTGGATACCCAGTTGTAGCAGGACTGTTTGTTAAAAATAGTGTTATGTCCCCAATTGCACTGTCTTGTCACTGTTGCTGAAAATCAGTTCCCCATGAATGTATGGGTTTATTTCTGGACTGTCAATACTATTGCTGTGGTCTATATGTCTGTCCTGGTGCGCGTACCACACAGTCTTAACTGCCGCAGCTCCGTAGTAAGTTTTGGAATTGGTAGTTCTGTAGTAGGTTTTGAAACTTTTCTAGGTTGTTTTGGCTATTCTGAGTGCCTTGAATTTTCATATGATTTTTTAGATTACTTTCTCAATCTCTTCAAAAAAATTTTTTAAAAAGCTACCTCATATTTTGGTAGAGATTGCATATGAATCTGAAGATCAATTCAGGAATTTTGCTGTCTTAACTATAGCAAGTCTTCCAATCCGTGCACATAGGATACCTTTTCATTTGTAGGTTTTTGTTTTCTTTCAATGATATTTTATAATTTTCAATGTACAAGACTTACACTTCTTTTGTTAAATTTATTCCTAAGTCTTTTATTCTTTCTATACTATTGTAAATGGTATTGTTTTATTAATTTTATTTTTAGATTGTTCATTGCTGGTATATACAATAGGTGTTTATGTATTGATCTTGTATTCTTGTTTATTAGCTCTAATAGTTTTTTGTGGATTCTATAGAATATTCTATGTACAAAATCATGTCATCTAAAAATAGAGATGGTTTTACTTTTTCCTTTCCAGTATGGATGCTGTTTATTTCTTTTTCTTTTTTCTTTTTTAATTTTTTTTTTTTTTTTTTTTTTTTTGCCTAATTGCCCTAACCTGTGGTCATCTTTGCATTTTTACAATAGTATCTTCTGATGATAGAAAGGTTTGTTTATTTTTAATTTAATGTAGTTGAATTTAGCAATTATTTCCTTTGTGGCTTTGCCTTTTTAATCTTCTTTTAAAAATTCTTCCAGGCTGGGTACAGTGGCTCACGTCTGTAATCCTAGCATTCTGGGAGGCTGAGGCAGGAGGATCGCTTGAGGTCAGAAGTTCAAGAACAGCCTGAGCAAGAGTGAGACCCC
>CM052444.1:105626045-105647169 GCA_028533085.1 Varecia variegata
CGCTTTTCCCAAAGCCCCAGGGTCCCTTAGAGAGTCCCTGGTCTTTTCTGATACTCACATGACTTACGGGATGCTCAGAAGATGACGGATGTTGCAAAAGCTCTGGTGGAATTAGAGACGTGTGGTTCCCCGTAAGGCCTATGCAATGAGGAAAAGGGACAAAGGTTGGTTTTAAAAAACGCGGTCAAAGTAGAGGTCAGAAATCCAAGAGCACAGGAATAGAATCGTAATAACCGCAGCCCACATATTTGCATTCTACAGAGCACTCTCGCAGGCTGAGGGTGTAAACAGATTTCAGAAAGTTTTGCTTAAATGCATTAGGCTTGGGGGGACTATTAGAATATCTTCCTAATGTAATCTCCATTTTACAGGCTCCGCGAGATCAGATAACTGCCCATGTCGGGAAGCTCCTCAAGAGACCAGGCCTGGAGACGGATGTGGCCTCTTTACTCCAAATGTTCCCTCCACATCTGCACAGCTCAGCAGGGCGTCCACGGGGCAGACAAGCAAAGGGGGGGCAGGCGGGACAGGGCCCCAGAAACGAGCCCCAGAGGGCGGACAGCCGACTCCCCGGGAGGACACGGCTGGAGCCGGGGGTGGGAAGTGCACGGAGCAGAGCCACAGCCCAGGGCTTTGAGCCCAGCAGGGGTCGGTAGTGAGCCCCTCGCCAAATGGGCTCTGGGCTGAGGGTTTGGCACCGTCCAGTCGGTTGGCCCTCGTGGCAGCTGCCTAGGCCACCAAGCTCCCACCACAGCCCTCCCTGGACCGTCCCACGTCCGGGGAGCCCTGCCACAGTCCCACGTCCCTGGAGCCCTGCCGCAGTACCACGTCCCCGGAGCCCTGCCGCAGTCCCACGTCCCCGGAGCCCTGCCGCAGTCCCACGTCCCCGGAGCCCTGCCACAGTCCCATGTCCCTGGAGCCCTGCTGCCACAGTCCCATGTCCTGGAGCCCTGCCACAGCCAAGCCCAGATCTCGACTGCAGACCACTCTGCTGAGTGAAGGCTCCACGGGGTGAGTCTCAGGTACTGCAGCTCAGCACTGCCACGTCCCCCACGGGGTGCCCCTTCCTGTCTGTTGGCTGTGGGGTCCCTGCTGGGAGGTGCCAGCACCCCACCCCGAGGGCGGCCTGCCGTCCAGAGCTCTCTGGGACCGCTCGGGAGGCCTGGGTGGTTCCGGACGCAGTTAGCAGAACCGCCGGTTCCAGTGCTAAACCCACATCCTCCATCTCGGCCCTCAGCGACCATGAAGGTGATATTTCTGACTCTCACAGCACCTGGGCCCATAGTTGGTTTGTTTCCACGTGTCCAGAAGCCAGGAGAGAAGAGGGGTGCTGTTTTCTGTGTCCTTTGAAAAGGTCCCACCGGGGCGGTGTGAAGTAGCAACATGTCGATCTAATTTGGTCACGAGTAGAGTGTCTTTCACCCCCTGGTCTGAGCAGTGGCTTGTCCCACGCCGGGTCCCCAGGTGTGTCTGGTGTCTCTGGCGCTGGGGGTCTGTTTTCCTTCCGCAGATGAGGAACATCGGCCACTTCTGTTTCTTCTCTTTCAAAATATTCTCGACTATTAAATCCCAACGCTTTATTCGTCCACAGAAGTCTCAGAATAGGTTTGTTAAATTTTATGAAAAATCCTATTTAGGATTTTATTGAAATTGCATTGACTTTATAGATTAATTCGGAGAGGATTGACAATTTTTACAATATCGTATCTTTCTTCTCTATTTATCTAGGTTGCCTTTCATTTCCTTTACCAACGAAAGTTAGTTATCTCCGTGGACATCTTGCACGTCTCTGGTGGGATTTAGTCTCAGTAGCTGGGAGCTGACTTTTCTCCTCCTGTAAATGATATATTTTTAAAGTAATATATTTTGTTATTGCTTGTTGCTGGACCGAAGTCACGCTGCCAATTCTGGGGCGCTGGCCCGTGTGCCCAGAAGCTGTGCGGAGCTCTGCGGTCTAATCTCTAAGTTCGCTTTGCTCTCTGGAGTTTCTGTGCTGTCAGGAATAACAGCTGCAAATAGTGATGGCTTCGTTTCTCCCCTTTCAATCCTTGTCACGTTTGTTTATTTCTTTCGTGTCTTGCCGTGCTGGTCGGGACCTCGGGCGCGACGCGGAATACAGATGCGTGTCCTGGTCTGCTCCCGGCTTTAAGGCGACTGCGCCGCCACGTCTCTGTAAACACAGTGTTTCACACGTGTGTCCTGAGAAACGTATTTGATCACAGTGGCTTTCATGACCCACGATAAAAAAACAAAACAAAACCACCGTTTAATTCAGTGACTAGCGCCCACAAACGTGTAAACAGACAGCTGGAGCAGGCACTACCCCAGGTTTTATGTATCCTGACTACATCTGACTTGTTCTGTTTCTATTCCATTCTATTCTAATCCTTCTCTTTCATGAAATGTGCTAAATTCTACAACACCATTTCTCATCAAAAATTATCACAACTCTATAAAGCACGACAACCCACAGTTTGAAAACAAAACGACAACATTGCTCTAGCAGGTTTACAAGATGAGGAAATGTTCTTCTACCTGTAGGACATTTATTTCATTTTGCTTTTGAATCATGAATGGGGTTAGGTGTGATGTGCGCAGAGAGGAACTGGGAATCTGGTCCCGGGTCACTGCAAAGGTGGCACTGTCCCCCGCTGAGGGGGCACGGTGGGGGTGCAGATGCCAGTGGGCAGTGGGTGTAGCAGCCTGGTGTTCGAGGAGAGCCCAGACTGGACACGGGTCTGATTCTGTCCCTTCCCACGTCTGTCATCACTGGAACCACACTTGCGTTTTCTCGCAGGTCACCAGGTTCCTCCTGCAAGTAAGTGACGCTCCAGCCCCTCACGCAGATCCAGTCCTCACGTGTCCTGTGCTGTTGTCATCCTCGCAGGGGATGGCTGCTCTAGGGCGGGTTTGCATTTGCTGCTGTCGAAGGTTCCAGAGCAATCTCTGCACCACGAGGATGACGTGAACCTGAACCACAGCCCACGGGAGGCTCAGCTCCAGGCTATTTGTTGCTCAGACAGATTTTGTTTTTGTTTTTCATCCAGAACCCAGGCAGAGGCATCTGAACTTCCTCATCTCTCCCCACGCAGGCGAGTGTTGGTAGGATCACCGCAGTTGCAACTGCTAAGGGCTGCACTTTCATTCAGGGTCTTGCCTCTGAACCCCCACCTGGATGGAGTCTCGACCTCATTTGCTGTTGACACCTTGGTGTAAAGCTCAAGTTGACAATTGACAAACCCACCTGCTTCACCTGCCCCCCTACCTGTCTGCCTCACCTGTACCTCACCTGTCCCCCTCACCTGTACCTCACCTGTCTGCCTCACCTGCCCGCCCCACCTGCCCGTTGCACCTGCCCAACTTCACCCTGGAACAGCAGCCTTAGCTCAGGGCTTGTCACACTGGCTTTCAATTCTCTCTTCAATGCTTGCGACCAGGAGATTCCCTTTCTTTCTTGGGAGCTCATATACGCACTTAAAATATCATATATTTCTGTCGTATTTTATCCAGCACACCTGGGGATAATTACTGGAGTTATTTGTTCTGCCACCTTGGCAGAATCACAACTGCTGCAGGATAATCTGTCTAAACACAAACACGCCTACACATCCCCTCGCTGAACCCTTTTCTGGGTTTTCCCTCTGCCCCGTGGCCCCTCCCACCTGCCACCCTCTCGCTCTCTCTGCTCCCACCTGCCCGGACCTCCCGTCCCAAGTGCCCTCAGGCTCTTCTGACCTCTGCTCCTCCCACCCAGCATAAAAAGCACCTTTTTATATATTATAACACCTGCCCAGCGTGAGCCAAGGCAGTCAGATGGGGGCAGACGGCCCTGCCCGCTAAGCAACGACAATAGATACTAATTAGGTACAGTGGCCTATCCAAATCATCTGCCCATTCCTGCCTCAGTTTCCTCATCTGTCAAACACAGATAATACCACCCTCCCGGTCTGCCAAGGAGCCTGCTGGGGTGGGCAGCAGATGATGGTGTGAGCACACGTGTAACACAAGACACGCTCCACAAAGCCAGTGCCGCAGTGGGCGCCAGGGAGGAGGTGTTCAGGCCTCAGAGAGTCCAGTCCAAACTCCAGACTACACAATGCACTTAAGAGCTCTCCGATGCCAACCACTGCTAAAAGCAAAGTTTTCAGAAATCCTTTGTTCAAGCAGTGGGTTTGAATTTACCAATGGCTGAATTTCCCTGCAGGGAAACAGGGCTAATTGTGAAATGGCTTTAGAGTTAAATGTTCAGTTATTCTCAAAGAATGCGGCGGGATTTGCATTTGAAATGCACCGTGCTGACTGATTGTGAGTGCTTGGAGGTTGGTTTTAAGACTTCCAGGCTCTTAGTACAGTCGGGTAATTTTCAGCACCCTCGGGGGCCTGGAGAAACTGTCTCTGGCGGCCCCACTTGCTGGCAGGTCTACAGACAATTCCTGATTCAGAGATGGGGAAAAAGAAAGCCAGAAATAAAGACACGTTGCTATGTGCCCACGAACTATTTGTGAAGAATTCTGAGTCTTTTGCAGTAAAAATCAATTTGTGAAGAAAAAAAAGTCCAGCCACAGAAAGTGGCTCTCCATTCTCCCTCCAGTCGTATTTGCATAGAAAGCAAGCTCGCTCCCAGTCTCGCGGTAGAAAGAGCGCAGATTAACACCTGGTTTGCATGCTTTTGTGCGTTCCACTTCTGAGATGTTTAAATGAATTGCTTAAGTCAATTTATTTTTTAATTTATTAGAATTTTTTGTAAAGCCTCTAAATGTTTTTAAGGTGGAGAACCTCTGAACCTTGCAGTGGCAGAGTAGCTGGTGTGGCATTTTAGTCGTTGTCTGTAACCGTACCTGCCGCACAGGTATCCACAGGTGTGTGAAACTGTCTCGGCACACTCCGTCTCTCACAGGCTGGCCCCGAGTGCGGCAGCCAACTGCCTATGCACTGACCCAGGGTGCCCTGCATAGATTTGGATTCACTTCCTGGCAACGTGACCTTCACAAGTTACCCAACTTCTCTGTGCCTCAGTTTCCTCCTTCGTACAACATGTCAGAACGCAATAACCTCACAAGCTATTGTGAGGGATGAACGGGAAGACCCATATAAAAGTGCTAGACAGAAGCACCCACTATGTGCCGGGCACTCGGTTCATCTCATCTTTACTCCATTTAACGCCCCCACACCCCATCACGCAGGACACTTGAGACGGGGCTGTGCGACATTGGTCCCCGTGGCCCCGGAGCCTGGCACACAGTAGGCCTTTGGGAAACTGGGTGAGACTGAAGTGCATCGATACCTTGTGTGTTCTCATGTGCAGTGAGTGACTCAGGACCTCTGCCCTGAGGTCACCTTTAACCTCAGTCTCTCCGGGATCAAATCTAGTTCAGAGAGGACTTGGTGGGTCCCTGCAAAGCCAAGTGGCATTAATGGTTTTTAATTTATTTTTAATTGACAACAATCGTTGTGTCCTTATGTGTACGACATGATGATTTGGAAATATACGCACACGTGCAATGGCTCAATCACGCTAATTGACACACGTGTTACCTCTGTGAACGTTGTCAGACTCAAAACGGAGTCACTTGTATTAAAAACCCCGACAAATGGAGCCAGGGAAGGACACTTGGAGCGGTTCTCACACACGTGTGCCTGGTAACAAGAGCTAGTCCAAAAGACTGCAAAGAACCACAACCTCACCCAAAGAAATACTTCTTCAAGCATGTCTTCCCAGCAGCTGACTGGCACCAGCCTTGTCACAGGTCCTGTAGCCAGAGATAATTATCTCAATCATGTCACCCTCCTCCTTTTTCCTTTAAAACCATTGTCTTACCTTGTGCGTGCACATTCCCATTGCGACCCTCGTTCCTGAATAATATCATTTTCTGTTAGGGAGCCTCTGTCTGCTGTTCAGGCTGACACCTCACATACTTACTATTTTTGTGGTGAGTACACTTAAAATCCACTCTCTTAGCAATTTTCAAGTATATGATACAGTGTTATTAACTATAGTCGCCATGCCCTAGGGTAGATCTCCTAAACTTTTCCTCCTATCTCACTGAACTTTCAAATCCTTTGACCAATATCTCCCCCAAAGCCTCCCTCCCCAGCCCCTGGCACCCGGTGGAATTAATTCTTAACCCTCGACTGCCCGGGATGGGCTTGGAAGGCGTAAGTTAGATGCTCCCTGGGCCTGTTTCCCTTCATCGAGAATGACCGACCGTGTTTGGTGCTGACCGTGGTAGGGTCTGGAGAGCGTTTGCGGACAATGAGGCCGTGGGCTCCCTGAAGACAGGACGTGGCCTTTCTCCTCGTTTGTTTGGGTGGTTCTTGGTGCCCTTAGACTTTGGCTAGCAGCGGGCTGGGCACAGATCACATGCTCGGGGCACAATTATCAAATTGGTTCCAGCTCCCTCAGCAGGTAGGAGAAGACGGTGCGGGCGTGGGGAGAAGGGGATGGGGGCTCCCCCAGGTCAGTGCAGGGCTGGGGGCTGACCCCGGGCTCCCACGCATCTCTGCCACCTGCCACGGTGCTGGACAAGGCCGGTGAGGTGTGGAGCGTGTGGGCTGGGACAGCCTCTGCCCCACCAGCCACCACACACGCTGGTGCTTGCTCGGGTCTCCCGGCAGGTCAGGGCACTCTTCCTCCCCAGTCCTTCACCAGCCAGTCGCCAGTGAGTTCCTCTGGATCCGGGCCTCAGGGGTCTGCTCTCCTCACGTGACACCACCCCAGTAAGCCCACCCCCCACCCCTTCCCGGGCTTCTGTTACACATCAGACACTGACCCAGGTGGGCACAAAAGGACCCCCCAAATGAGAACAAGCAGAGGCTATTTACTCAGAACTTGCTATAACAAAGGAGTCGGGTGCCATCACCTGTGTTCGGCAGAGACTCAAAGGCCGGCAGGGGAGTGGAGAGCTTCAGAGTGGAAAAGGGAAGGCTCTGGGTGTGTCCCGACAGACGCTGTTGGCCTGGGGGAGCTGGAGGTGGCTGACCAGAAGCAGATGTCCTGTGGGATTGGGTGGGGGGCATAGGTGGCTTTCTCTGGTTGTTCCTGAGTCAGAAGCAGGGACAAAAATTAGGGAAACTGTCAGTTACTAATCCAGTTCTGGCCATTTTGGGGCTGGCTGCTGCAGGTGTGGGTCAGAACTCTATTTCCATGTGTGGTCTGGCCATTGGCCATTTGCATACTCAGTCTCACGGCTCACAGATGCAGAGGTCCACCCCACCTGGCCACCTGGCCACCAGCCACCCAAGCTTCAGACGGGTCCCTATTGCCTCGTGTCAGCTCCCCCGGGATGCTCCCAAGTGCCTTACAGTCAGCAGCTTCTGCCATCTTTCCTGACCTGAATGCTTGTGTCCCCCCAAAATTCGTGTGTTAAAATCCTCATCCCCAAGATGGTGGTATTAGGAGGTCTTGGGGAGGTTATTAGGTCATCAGGATGCAGCTCTTATGAACACTATTAGTCCCCTTTTAAAAGAGGCCCCATGTCTTTTGCCCATTTAAAAAATTGTATTATTTGGATATTTGTTATTGAGTTGTTTGAGTTCCTTATGTATTCTTGATGTTAACCCCTTCTCAGCTGCACAGTTTGCAAACACTTTCTCATATTCTGCAGGTTTTCTCTTTATTGATTATTTGCTATGTAGAAGATTTTTAGTTCAATGCCATCCCATTTGTCTATTTTTGTTGCCTGTGCTTTTGAGATCTGATTGAAGAAAATCCTTGCCTAGGCCAACATCATGGAGATTTTCCCCAGTGTTTTCTTCTAGCAGTTTCATAGTTTCAGGTCTGACATTTAAACCTTCAATCCATTTAGTGTTGGGTTTTGTACATGCTGAGAGAGAGAGTGGTCTAGAAGACATGCAGATGGCCAACAGATACATGAAAAATTCTCAACATCACTAATCACCAGAGAAATGCAAATTAAAATCCAAACTAGATATCACCTCACCCCAGTTAGAATGACTATTGTCAAAAAGACCAAAAAATCACAAATGCTGATGAGGGTACAGAGAAAAGGGAACTCTTTTACACTCTTGGTGGGAATGTAGATTAGTACAGCCATTATAGAAAATGGGATGGAGTTTCCTCAAAAGAGCTACCGCATGATCCAGCAATCCCATTCTTGGGCTTATGTCCAAAGGAAGTGGAATTAGGGTGTCCAAAGGAAATGGAATTCGAAGAGAACACCTGTACACCCATGTGTATTACAGCAGTCTTCACAGCAGCCACGATACGGAATCAATCTAAGCACCCATCTAATGACAAATGGATAAAGAAAATGTTGTGTATACACACGCCCAATGGAATACTATTCAGCCACACAGCAGAGTGGAATCCTGTCACTGTGACAACACGGATGAACCTGGAGGACATTATGCCAAGTGAAATAAGCCAGGCACAGAAAGACAAACACCGCATGAGCTCACATGGAATTTAAAAAGTCAATTTCATAGAAGTAAAGAGTACAACAGCCTGTACCTGAGGCTGAGGGTTGGCGGTTGGGCAGGAGAGGTTGGCAAAAGGGTACAAGAAGTTATAGTGACACAAGAAGAATAATTTTTGGTGTTCTGTTACACAGTAGGGTGACTTCAGCAAATAACAATGGATTGTGTATTTCAAAATAGTTAGAAGATTTTGAATGCTGTCATCACAAAGGAATGATACATGCTGAAAGGCATAGATGTATAATTACCCAGACTTGATCATTGTACTGTGTATTCATGCATTGAAACATCACATTGTATCCCATAAATATGTGAAATTATGTGTCAATTGTAAATAAAACGAAAAGAGGCTGAGAGAGCTCCCTGACCCCTTCCTCCAGGTGAGGACATGTCGGTGGCATCATCTGTGAGCCAGGAAGGGGGCCCTCTGCAGACACCGAGTCTGCTGGTACCTTGATCTTGAACTTCCAGCCTCCAGAACTGTGGGAAATAAATGTCTGCTGTTTATAAGCCACCGGGGCCATGGCATCGGGTTGTAGCAGTCCCCTTAGAGGACTAAGACACTTGTCCCCACCAGTGTCCGCAGCTCAGTGAAGGCCCCAGTCCATCCATTGTCCTGGACTGGATACTCTGCCCTCACCTCTTCCCATTCTCCCTGCAGCCGTTCAACACAGGCCCTGTTGATCCCGCCCCCAGATATCTCCTGATCCCACCCCTCTCTCCTTGCCCACTGCCACCGTCACCACCCCCACCCTACCACGACCTCTCACCTGGCCCCAGTCTCGTCTCCCAGCTGCGGGTGGGGGAATCCCCAGGCGCAAACCGACTGCTGACGTCCTGCCCTCCCTCCAAGACCTTCAGCCCTGCACTGGGCTGCGCTCCAGCTCAGGAACTTCACCCACGAGGGCTGGAGGGTTGGGCCAGGAGGAGGGGTGCCCTGAGGCGCTGCTCCCCACCTGTTTTGATGAAGATGATGGGCTGATGTGGACGTTGTGAATAACAGTGACTCCTGCTCCTCCTTTAAGTAGCAGTTTGGAAGGTCACCCTCTGGGGGGCCCCTACCCCATCACTCTGCCCCCAGCCCCCTGCTCTGCCCTAGAAACACTTGGGAGGCAGCATCCTGATGTGCACCTCATCCACCTCATCGTGACACCTGCCTCCTGTGTCACGCTGCAAGCTCCCTGTGCTCGGGCCCGGGGTCTGCACGTGTAGCAATGGAGGAGCTCAGGAATTGCCTGTTGGACCAATGGAGACTGTTTCCCCCTCTACACACTGGGACTGACACCTCCCACCTGCCAGGGTCACAGCCAGGACTGGGCTAAGGGCATTTAGCACATCGGGCGTGTCATGATCCACGGGTGAGTATCGTGACCAAGACTCCCCGTGTCATGAGCAGCCTGCGCCTGGCATGGCCAGGTGTCCACAGTCTCTGCAGAGCCACAGCATACGCCACTGGTGTACGGATGGGGAACGTGCCCCGGAGTAGAGCCGGGACAGCTGTCTGGAGGAGGGACGGGCACCGGATCGGGAGCCTGGAGCCCGCTCCAGCCCTGGCTGTGCCGTCGTGACCGTGAGGAGGCGGATCAGCTCCGGGCAGAGGGTGGCGTCTGTCCTACAGGGGGGCAGGGAGGGCCAAACAAGTGCAGCACAAAAAAATTCTGCTGAGCGCAGCCTTAGGTGACATTATTCCCCTGCGAGTGCAGACGCTGTTATTTTTGTGTTTCAGATTTTTGCAGGTAAAATTCACGTAACAAAAATTAGCCATTCCCAAGTGTGCAGCTCAGTGGCATTTGGTACATTCACAGTGTTGAGCAGCTGTCACTTCTGTCTAGTTCCAGGACACTTTTATCACCCCGCACCATTAGCGCCACTCCCATGCCCCTCCCCTGTCTCTGGCAACCGCTCAGCCAGCGTCTGTCTCTAGGCGTGTCCCTGTTCTGGGCGTCTCCTGCAGACAGCATCACGCGGCTTGCGGCCGTCTGTGTCTGGATTCTTTCACTCAGCACAGTGATTTCAGGTTCATCCGAGTCGTAGCAGGAGCCAGAACATCGTTCCTCTCACGCCTGGGGACCGTCCGTGGTACGGTGGGTGGCAACCTGCTGTCCCTTTGGCTGCCGGCGGCCGTAGGCGTCTGTGCTGCTCCACTCTAGCTTGTGCGCAGTGTCGCAGGTGCTGTTTTACAGTATGATGAAGACTACGATGAAGATACAGCAACTTCCCTCGGAGGGCCTGCAGCCTCCGGGTACTCAGGGGCACGAAATGGGATGTCCCGGGGCCCTGTCCCCCCTTGCTGTGGCCAGGGTCTCTTTCTGTATCAGATGACATTTAAATGCAGGGTTACCCTGCCTCAGAAGGATGCTCGAGACCCCTGTCTTCTCCCCAGATCTCTTCTCGAAGCCAAGGAAGCCGACACCTTGGGTCAACAGCTTTCCCAGGGCCACCCGCTTCTTCCGTGGCCAGGCCCGGGCGGACTCGGCGCCGGCTGATCTCTGACGCGACACGGGACATTGCGCTGGGCGTGTCCACACATCGTCCGTGGACCTGATCTCAGGGCTCCTGCAGTTCCGGCTCTGCTATGGGGCTACTCTGCCCCCAGCCCGCGGCGAGAGGACAAGCGTGGTTCATTACCAGCGTCTCTTTCCTGGGCTAGTCCAGAAATAACTTTTAATAACATGAATTTTCTGGGGATTCAGAAAAGAAACCGAATCCCTGCAATAACTACATGTATCCGTCGATCATCCACCACGCTTTCGTTGGTGATCAGAACCTTTAATTGGCAAGTCCCGGACTTGAGAACGTAGGATTCCAGTGGGTCCCACCCGCTTAGTGTGCAGTTTGCCATAGGAGTCACTACGGTTTGGGGCGTGGCAGGAGGTGGTGAGGGCCCTGCTCGCTGAGGTGTCCAAGCAGGGGTGGGAGGGCCACCTGCCAGCTGTGCCACGCTGAAGGACGGGGACAGGCTTTGCCTACGTGCCTCTGGGGAGCGTGCTATTAAAATCCACATTTTGCAAACGAGGAAACTGAGGAACAAAGGCTAAGTAACTCGCCCAAGTCCTACATCTGGCGCTCGGCTGAAGAGGGATTCGAGTCTCTCTGTTTTTGGAGCTTGTGTTCTTCACCGGTAGTTGTTTCCTCGCTGCAGACTGAGATTATAACTTCACATACTGTTTTGAAATCTGCCTTTTCATTTAACAAATATATCATGAATAATTTTCCATGTATTTGAATATTCTTCGACAACATAATTCTTTAAAAGCTGCATAGTATTTCATCATAGGGCGTAGTATAATTTATTTTACCAAGCTTCTACTCCTCAACATTTAGGTTGTTTCCAATTTTTCAATGGCTATAAATACTGCTGCGTGAAACATCCCATCAGATAAATCTTTTTGCTTTTCTGTGGGTATTTCCTGCGTGTAATATCTCAACAGTGAAGTCGCTGGGTCAGAGAACATACTACGCCGTTTTAAAATTATACACGTGTTTATTTCCAAGGCGCACCGTGAATTTCTTATGATCAAAACTGTTTTGAAAACCTGCAAGAATTATTATATCCAGTGGTGTTTACTGACCCGGGTGCGATGATAAATCAGGCCCCTGTTTGCACTTGGGTTCTGGAAACAAGCGGAGGCCAAAGCCATTAGTGAACGACACCAAGCTCCGGGGACTGTCACATTTCACTAGGGGACAGGAATGTTAGAATAAAAGCCCACTTGCTGCCACTGCGGCCGGACTGGCTTTACCTGAGAACGAGGTCGTCGTGGTGACGACAGGCATAATCGCATTCCACGTGGTTTTAGCCCACGCCAGCCTTGTGCGCTCAGAACTTCACACGCACTTCTCCAGAAAGTCGGGCGTCAGGATCGTGGCTGTTGGCAGAGACTGTTAACTACCCCCGGAGCGTTTCCTTTCAGCAACAGAACTCCCTTCCCGGAGTTTTAACAGGACACTGGCTGCCCGGTTAGAGATTCTGCTCCCGTCTCCCTCACAGCCAGACCTGGCCGCTGGACCAAGCCGTCACCACCAGAAAGAGACCAGAAAGTGGCAAACGGTCATTAATCACCTGTGGTTTCCTTCAAAGATCTCTTCCCTCTGCGTGGTTCCTCCCCCACTGGCGTCTGGATCGGCTTTGCCGGGCCGGCTTCACCCGGGCGGAGGGGGAGACTCCGAAGGTGTCGCTGGGGCTGGGACGAGAGCAGCTGCCCTGGCTGAGCTCATGGGACGAGGCCACCTCGAGTGGCCGCTACGTGAGAAAGCAGCCAGGGTTTATCTCGAGCCCTGCACAGCTCTGCGTCGAGCCCACTTCACAGATGAAGTGACCGAGGCTGGGTGAAGACCCCGTGACCGACGGGGAGTGGGACAGGACTAGACTCAACGGGCCTGACTCCGGAGTGCCCTGTGAGAGCTCCCTCAAAACCCAGACCCTTCCCTGATAATGTCACCGAGTCTCACCTCGGAGAGAAATGCGTGCAAAGCCTGGCCAGACTCTAACCGCTTTAGAAGTTATTCTGGAAAGATCAATGAGACTTCCTTGGGGAGGGAACTGGGGACAGATGGTTTGCCAGGGAAAGGGGCACAGACTTGAAGGCCGTGATGACTTCTGCGGCCACCACCCACGTGGGGACACTGCTGGGCTCCTCAGAGCCTGGCTGGTTTTCTCTTCTTTGAAGAGATGACCACGACACCCACGTTTCAGACCTCGGTGAGGATTAAATATGACCGTGGCTTCAGCGTTTAGAGCAAAACCTGATCCAGGGAAATGATTCAACAAACAACCCAGCCAGAAGCCCACCCGGTGTCCCTGTGAACAAGCCCCACCCTCAGCACCTCCTCGGGGGTCCTGGAGACTGGCCCCGGCCCCCGGCTGCCTGGCCCTGGCAGGGCACAGGGACGCTGGCTACTCCGCCCTCGGGAATTGCCCCAGAAGCGGCCAGAGCCGTGGGAGCCGCTGCGCAGTGGCTGCCCTCTCTGTCCTCTAGCCAGGGGTGGCTGGGGACGGGCAGAGCTCAGGCGCCAGGGCTGCACCTGCCTGCGGCTCCCCCCGCCGAGCGCGATCCGGCTGCCCTGAGTGCTCAGCCCAGGCCACCGGCCCGGGAGCAAGGCAGGGGCGCCAGCCCAGCCTCACCCTCGAGCTCCGAGACCCTCACGGCACTCAGGGAAGAGGATGCAGTGAAACGGGGGTGAGGAGGGAGGACAAGGCCAAGGAAAAAGCCGTCCTATTACCAAGTCCCTATTTATCATCAGGTACAAAACAGGAAAATTAAAACAGGCGTGCTGCTAGCTGCTTAATGTAATTGGATTCTTAAGAAAAATGAGACCAGGGACAGGGACAGTTAGGGACCCGCTTTGGAGAAGAGTGAGCGGTGGCACTTGTCTTCCACTCCCATGGACAGAAGCTGCTCCCGTGAGTGGGATCCGGCTCCCCAGCTTGTGGGTGCAGGGGAAGGCGCCGCGGGCCCCGGAAGCTGGGGAGCCGGGGGGCAGGGGACCCTCTCAGGGTGCGTAGGAGGCAAACCAGACTGTGGCAAGTGCAAAGGCGTGTTCCCAGGAAGGGCAGAATGTTCCGGAGGGCAGGGACCAGATGCCAGGAAGTTCTGTCGCTGAGAGCCGCCCCCCGAGTCAGCTGCCTGAAGGCGTGGGGAGGGCCGGGGCGGAGGCTGGGGTGCGTCCAGGCCACCGACCCACCCAGCACACAGGCCCAGGGCCAGTGGCCTCACCGAGGGTTTGCAAAGTGGCTTGAGACCTGGAAAAGAACCTGAACGGCTGTAAAATTGGTATTGACGATAGTTTCAAAACAAAATAAGAATTGTTTGTTCCCCAAGAAATGTGCGGAGCCAAACACAGCGCTGAGGAATGGATTCGTCACACGCTGGGCCGTGTGGACAGGAGCGTGGCAGAGGGAACTCTGGGCTCCAAGGAGAGACTTGGCTCTTAGACTCGACCTTGCACTCAGGGACGTAGCTTATGTGACCCCGCGTCCTCACCTGAGCAGTGCGATGGTGACAATGGTGGCATTTTGAAGCTGAGACTAGTGAGACTCAAGTTCTATGAAAGTCCGACGCTCTTACTACCAAAATGTGAGCTCTGCTTCCAGCCCGGGACGCAGAACTCGTGGTTCTGCCTCCCTACGCATCCCTGCTGGGGGGAACATTCCGGCTCACTTCCCATCTCGTCCTAGAACCTCCCGGAAAGGACACTTTTGATGGTTGGGGCACCCTTCCCCTAAACCTAAATGCAAAGGACAGGGGACCGGCCAGTGCGTGGGCTGCATTGAGCACCTTTCGTGGGCCACGACGTGCACAGAGCCAGTGAGGAGGGAACATTGGTTCCAGGATAGGCTGGTCCATGTGTTGTGTTATTCCATTAACAAGGTAGGACCCAAGCACCAGCCACGGAATGGCCACAGGAGGGAGGAACAGGCAGAAGCCCAAGGTCAGAGTGTGCATCAGCCGCCGGTCAGGAAAGGTCAGACAGCCGCCGGTCAGGAAAGGCCGGAGACAGCTGCGGGTAAGAGTGGGGCGCCCAGGCCCCGCAGCACCCCCACCTCTGTCCTGCTCCCGCCCTGCCGCTGCAGCCGGCAGGATGCTCACAGCTGCAAGTCACCGGCACAGCTGCTTCTCTGCTGGCAGCTCCCGCCCACTTGAATAAGGCCAAAAGCCTCCCGACGGTCACAGTGCCCTGCAGGACCTGCCCACCCTCCTGTGGGCAGAGGGGCTCATCTGCCTTGCAGCTCTCTGCTCCTGGGGTAAGGGTGCAGCTGTCCTGGCTGGTCCTTGGACCTGCCTCGGGGCCTTTGCACCTGCAGTTCCCTCTGCCTGGAACCCTCTTCCCACAAGCAGCTGGGGGCTTGCACCCTCACCCCTCCAGGTCTTTGCTCAGAAGCCCCGTCCCATGGAATCCTTCTCTCATGCACCCATTTCTCCCACCCCTCCCTCCTCTGTCCATCCCAGCACGTTCTAAACACAACACACACTCTAGTTATTTATCTTGTCATTGTCTGTCTCCCCGATAAAATGTCAGCTCCATGACAGCAGAGATTTTTATCCCCCCTTCGTTTTTCATTTATTTTGTCATGAGCTCGTGTTTCCCTAGGCTTTAAGACTGTGCATGACACATACTAGAGATTTAAGAAATGCCTGTGAAAGGATGGATGCCCTTGAACTCTGCTCCCCAACACAAATCCTGCTCTTCCTCTAGATCCTGTCATGAAATGCCGTCAGCAAATTGCAGGATGGTGGCGACGATCACTTTGCTCCCCATAGAGCGGGGCCCCTGTCCCTGCACTGACACACTCTCCCTGGTGCCGGGAATTTGAACCCAAGCATAATCCTCGAGATGCTGGAGGGCGTGGAGCAGCCTCGAGCTCCTTGGAAACACAGCGTCAGCCTCCAGCCCAAAGCAACGGCCACCCCCACGCGAGCAGGTTTGGCAGGAGGGACCCAGACGTCCTCCTTCCCAGGCCCTTCTTGTCATGGCTAAGTGACCAGCTGGAGGTCACCGAGCAGGACGACGTGGGTGGCCCAGGGCTCCGTGGCCACACCAGGCAGCAGACAGACTCAGGACGGGCTGTGGGGTGCAGGGCCCCTGGCAGAGGGGTGAGTGGAAGATTCCGCCTTCTTGCAGCCCATGTACCCCCTCGGCAGGTTCCCCCAGTGACTCACCTAGGCACCTGCCCGAGTGCTGACGATCTGTCCTGCCCAGGGGGAAGGAGGGGCTCCAGGAAAGGGCACGGCTAGCCCTGGGGTGCGGGAGGGCAGGTGGCAGCCTGAGGTGGGACTCAGGGCACAGATCCAACATGGGGGGTCACGAGGCCAGGTGGAAGGCGCAGGAACCCTGGAGAGATGCATAGGCCACCGAGGCACCTTCCAAGGCCAAGGTCTGTGAGTTAAAAATAGGCCAGGGCTGGAAGGCCACATGTCCAAGCGGAGGAGGATTCCCAAGTAGGTTAGAGCAACAGTGTCCGGTGCTGGGCGTCCCAGGAAGGACTTGGGGTGTAACCGTGGGCGGGAGCAAGTTTGTCCCAGGCTGTGGCCCACTCCCAGCATTCCTGTGTCCACTATCCTCATAGCCATCATCCATTAACCCCTTCCCGACCGGGGCTGGGGTGAGGAGGTCCCCAACGTCCCCAGTATAGCCTGCACTCCCCGGTCGGCGCCCGCTGTGACTTGGAGCAAGTGGCTGTGTTGTAAGGCCCCAGATTCATCAGCTGTCCTGACTCTTTGAGCCCCACAGGGCCCCGGAGGCCTAACCGTGAGCTCCCTGCTCTCCCAGGTAGGCGCCCCTCCCCCACGCAGCAGAAAAGGCCCCCACCCGGCTGGTTCCCATCAGCCGGACCAGCTGCAGCTCACCCAGCCCTCAGCCCAGCTGGGTTCCCGGCCCTGCCAGCCAGGACAGCATGCAGACCAGCCAGTGCCATCCTCCCACAGGGCCCAGGGCCCACCCCACCCTCTTGTCACCACAAAGCTGCCTCCCGCAGCCCCGGCCGGTCCACTCTGCTCCCCTGCGTGGCCTGTGGCGTCCTCCCCTGGGCTGTGAGCGTACGTGACTCATGAACTGCTCCATGTCCTGTGCCCAGTGTTGGGTCATCCCGCAACCCTAGGCTGGATGTCCCCTCTCCCCAACGGGGTGGACAGAGGTGCTCAGAGCCATTGCTCAGCGGGATGTCTGCAGAGGGGTCACAGTTCACTACAGCGAGACGGCTCCCCGACCCGCTGCCTCCACGTCTGCGTCCTGGTCACCCCTGCTCTCGTCCCCGGGACGAGGAGGCTTGAGGACAGGGTGCTCGCACCTGTGTCCTTAATCCTAGCGTGGAGCCTGGCGCTGGGCCGTCTGTTGGATGAATTAGCAAAAGTGGCGAATGGGGGAGGAGTCGTCGGACACCCGTCCGAGTGCCCAGCCAGTTACACCTACCGCTCTGGTCTCGGGGGCAGGTTGACGTCACTGAAAAAAACTCATGAACAACGAAAGGGCCGGGAGGGGTTTGCACAGCTTTTCTCTCAACTCACCATTGTTTTACAAACGCACACACACCAGTAAGAATAATTGAGCAATGTGTCCACAGCCCGGGCAGGGGAGGGGGGAGGCGGGTGTGTGGGTTGCTCCTGAGGCCTGGGTGGACCCCAGCACTGTCAGGGGCCGCGGGAGCAGGGGAGGGGGAGGGGGGCTCTGTGCCCCACCCCCGACACAGGCCGGCGCAGCCACAGCTGAGGTTGGCGTGAGCAGCGCACACAGGAGGCCAGGCGAGGGCTCTCCCCTAATCCGGCAGCTTCCACTCTCCCTGGTAAGAACAGACAGCGTGTGGAAGGGAAGCGGAGGAGAAACACCCGAGCTTTCACTGTTCCCAACAGGCAGAGCAGCAGGTAGCTCAGGGCAGAAAACGGCCTGGGAAGCTCAGGGCGTCTCTGGCTGAGGCGCTGACGGCACCACTGGCAACGTCAGCTACTCCGGCCGGCAGGACCTAAACCGAGTGTGTCCTCGGGTGCGTTAAAAAGAAAACCAACCGGGAGATCCACTCCCAGACACGCACTCAAGGGAAACGAAGACACGCGTCCACACGTAAACTTGTACTCGAACGTTCACGGCAGCCCTTCTCACGTCGCCAAAGCTGCAAACAACCCAGATGCCACGGCCTCGTAACGCACTGCTAGTTGGTAATCGCAAGGAACAAAGGACGGATGTGACAACCGGTGTTGAACTTGTCTCGGCAACAGGGAAGCCGTCGCGGAAGGTCACGCCCTGCGGCTCCAGGTCTGTGAACTGAGCAGAACAGGCAACCCACACAGACGCACACAGACCGGTGGCTGCCCAGGGCTGGGGACGGGGCTGGGGAACGCGACTGAGAAGTGACAGCCAAGGGGTGAGGGCTTCTTTTGGGGGTGATGGAGATCTGCAACACTGACTGTACAGTGGCTGTACAACTCTGCGAATTCACTAAAAACCACTGACTTGTGTACTTTAACTGGGTGAATTGGATGGTATGGGAATTATATTGCAATAAAGATGTTTACAATCAAAAGAAAGAAAGAAAATCAAGGTCTCCCAAGGTCCCGCATCCTCAATTCACAGCTAAGTGCTGGGGGGCGGGGTCCTGCCTGTGTCCAGCGAGAGACCGGCCCGCCCCCGTCCTGCTCACTGTTCCCTGACGTGGTCCAGGGCGGCGGTGGGTCCAGGTACAGACATGCCTTTGCCCCAGATTCCCCGACAGCCACAGTGGCAGGTGGCACGTCTGCCATGGGCTGCAGGGGCAGTGGCCGGTGCTCGGGTGGGTCCCTGTCCCAGGATGAAGGAGCCCGTTGTGGACAAGGCCTTGGCTCTTCTGCTTTCTCTCTGCACAAAATGGGGACACAGGCCAGCCTCACCTATCGCCCGTGGACACAGCCCCAACCTCCCCCACTGCCTACGACAGAAACATTCCACGGGATGGCCGGTCCCTTCCTTGCTCTTGGGGGTGGGCGAGTGAAGTGAGAATTCGTGGCTCCTGGAAACCAGGACCAGCCAGCTCTGCCGCAGAACCCAGAGCCCCTCCCCAAAGAGCTGCAGAGGGAGAAATGAGGTCTCCAGGGACAACAGCAAGGAGAGCACAGTGACGCACTATTTGGTCCCATTTCCCAAACTGCGAGCTCTTCCTGTCCTCACAGAGCTCCCTCTCCCCATGCACACTTGAACCTGTTCCATTTGTGGTTGTCAAATAGAGAAGCACAGCAGGAGGCCCAGGATCCCTGCCTGGGGGGCCCAGGGGCAGGCTGGCCATGCTGTGTCCCCCAAAACCTGTCTCTTCCCCAGCAAAAGGTGAGGGGGCCACAGGCACAGCCATAGCTCATAGCCCTGTGAAGCTGGAATCCCTGGGTGAGGATCTTTGGCAGCTTCAGATGGCAGGTGTCAATAAGCCACACCACGGTGACAAATGCTTAGTGTGGCCAAGAGCTCGCGGTGTGCCCACAGCCTGTCCTCTATTTCAATGTCTGCAGCTCTTCGGGCCTTCATGGTCCCAGGCGTTGCCCGGGGCACGGTCAAGAGGAGACAGGCCTGTGTCTGGGAGTTGGTGCTTTGCTTGGATTTGCAATGGCGTCTCCACCTGCAGGAAGACCCCCGCCCGGCCTGGGACCCCGGCGTGTGACTGCATTTGGAGACGGGCCCTTTAAAGAGGTGATTAAGTTACAATGAGGTCATTAGGGTGGGCCGTTTAACCGATGTCCTTATGACACAGTCCGCTCCCGCACGGTGCTCCTCCACTGCACAACGTGTCCCAGACCCTACGGCAGGCCACATATTCCTGTCACAAGTGTGGCACCAGCCCCAGTTGGCAGCTGGCCTGCTTTTGACCATGCGTGTCTCGGTCACCTGAGAAGGAAACAGAGTCCGTGACTCCTGGTAACCAGTGCATAGTTTCTGGTGGCTGAGGTCTGAAGTCAAGGTGTCCACAGGGCCGAGCTCCCTCTGAAGGTTCTAGGCGAGGGGTCGTCCTTGTCTGTTCCCAGCTTGGGGCTCTGGCAACCCTTGGGGTTCCTTGGCTTGTGGCTGTGTCACTCCTGTCTCTGTCTCTGTCTCCCCTCTGGCTGTGTCTCTTCTGTTCTTGTAAGGACACCAGTCACATTGGATTGGGGCCACCCTAATGCAGTATGACCTCATCTTCACTTGATCCCATTTCTAAATAAAGTCACACTCGCAGGTCCTGGGCGTTAGGACTTGAACGTGTCTTTCGGAGGACACAGTCCAACCCCTAACAGCTGCCAGGCGTCCTCAGCAGCACTCTGGAGCGAGATGCCACCTTGTCCGGCAGGCTGTGCTGGGCAGAGTCAAACCACACCCTTGATGTCTGCGATGCCGGAGGGCTCGGAACCAGGAAGCATGTCCGTGACCTCGCCCGTGAGGCTTGGGGCTCTTCCTGTGTTCACAGACCCTTCCGACTGGGCCAACACAAGCAGCATGATGTCCTTGGGAAGGGTCTGCTCTAATAAGTAGGTAAGCATGATGCATAATAAACCCATGAATTATGAGCATGTAAACTATGCTCCTGCAGTTTTAGGAAAGCGATTTCCTCCCCTCACAAGTACAACTGCACAAATCTTGTCTCCTGCACTCATTGGTCTGGGAGGACTCTGGTAGACTACGGGCAGACGGTCTCCGTCTGGTCCCTATGCAAATGAACAGATAGTCCCAATTAGTGCGGTACAGATGTGCACATTTCCACCACGCAGGGCTGCAGGCTCCGCTCCACCCTGGCCCCAGAGTCTCGTCTTCCCACCAAGACCGGCTGCAGAGTTAACAAGGGGATACCGTTCCCACGGGGCAAAGGGGCCCTTGGTCACTGGCCTTGGTGCAAAGAGACAGAAGCCCTAAAGCCCATCCCCCACTGGCCCCCAAATAAAAACAAACCCCACAAAGGACCCGTTTTGCTTGGACTTGATCTGGGTGCCGTTTTCCCCTGCGGCATCACAAACTGCCCTGTGTGGCTTGTGAACGGAAGGCGCGGCCTGCGGGCCCTGCCTGCCGTGCAGCCGAGATGCGCCGGCCAGTGCCGAGTCGGCTGGGACGGATTGGGCTCTGCCGCTGTCTGCGCCCCCACCCTGCAGACGGCCCAGTCCCAGCTGGGTGCAGTGTCCTCAGTCCCAGTTGACGGTGGACACTGGGCATGGGCCGCGTGTTCAGTGTACAGCCCGAGCAGCCAGTCCACAGTGCAGGTGCTGCC
>CM052444.1:105647669-105666803 GCA_028533085.1 Varecia variegata
GCCCCTCGGCTCCGCGGGAAGCTCCGTGGGAGAGAGTCCTATGAAGCAAAGACACAGCAGCAGGAATTGGGACCCAAGGTTCCGCCACCCAGGGGCCAGTGCATGGTCTCTGTCACTGCAGTGCTGGGCCATGCCTGGACCTTACAGCCCTTCACAACGAGGGTGGGTGCGTGGTGAGCTGCTGCCCAGAGGGCGTCCTAACTGCACGCTGTGGCCCCTGATGGCTCTTACCTTAGTCTCTGCTCTTCCCCACCTGTGGGGTGGACTCCAGGCCCCGTGCTGCTCTGTGATAAGGCCGACACCTCTCCCAGCTCTGCTCTTGGGTCTTGCCATCCTCCCAGTGGCAGTGCCCTTCCCACTTGGTTTCCTCCAGCCTAATCCTGCCCAACCCCTCCGAGCTGGCTCACGCCCTGGCTGTGTGTCCTCGTCTCCAGGGGAGCTCTCTGGGCTCTGCCCATGTGCCCAGAGCAGTGATCTGTGCTCCCTTGCTCTGCAGCGTGTGTGAGCACAGCGGCAGCCTCCCATGGTGGCCGAGTGAGGGACGAAGTCAGCGTCCTGACCACAGGCAGATCGTGCCACCTCTCAGATCTCCAGATCCCACACCTGCAATGGGAAGAAATGACACCACCCGACAGAGCGGAGCCGAACCTGCAAAACCATGTACCACACAACTGTGACTGTGCAGGGCACAGAGTAACCCCGCCATAAATGGCCAACTCTGTCCCTGTGTGGATGGATGGTAGCCTCCCGTCCCTCCTGGTAGCTGTAAAAGGGGACAGGGTCTCGGTTTTAATCCCCTTGCACACTCACCAGTGCACACAACAGACTCGAGTCAGTGAAATCCAACTGGAACACATCGCCAAGGTGTGTGAATGCTTACTGAATGAACGAGTGAAGTGTGCAGTGCGGAAGGAGAGGGTGGCAAGCCCAGCTCGCAAGGGCGGGCCGGGAGAACCAACTGGTCTGCACCAGAAATAACCCAGCCCGGGGCTGACACCCACGAGCTGCATCCTGATGCCAGCACATCTACACCATGCACCGTGGAACCCGTGCCACACCACGGTCTCCTTAACAGAGAGCTTTAAGGATTACTCACATACGAGTGGTGTGGCCCCACCATGGCACTCACCGAAGTCACGTGTTTCCACTGTTTAACCTTGTCTTGTGCTCACAGCGCCCACCTCTGCCTTGATATTCTGGGCTAGAGCGCCCAGGTGAGCCGACACACTGCTCAGAGTCCAGCTTTTGCGATTAAGGCTGAAATACCAGCAGTCGCCAAGTTTCAACACCCCAGTGAGACCACGCGCTGTTGCCGGACTCACTTCCCACCTTTTCCCTGAATTCTCTCTCCGGGCAGTGTGGAGTAGAACCTCATAGGACCAGAGGGCCCAGGTTTCCGGGGCCCCTCACCAATTGAAATACCCAGAAACATCTTTTTGTTCCAACCCTGCTCAGAACTGTACAGTGTTGTGGTCTCTCTCCTGGCTTGGGTGTTGTGTGCATGGGCCGTCAGAGAGCACCGCTGAGAGGCTGGGCACGTGGCTGAGCTGGCCGCGGGGCCTGGGCAGGTCGGGAGGCCCGGGAGGCACAGAACCTGCTACCATGACTCCCTCAGAAGCAGCCCGGCAGGTGCCGGAGTCTCTCTTTTGGGTTAGTTTAGGATTCGTCTTCCCCCCGGTGACACCTGTTGTGTCCCCACAGTTCTGGTCCCCCATGGACCCTGCTGGGGTGGAAGTAGGTCACGATTCAGTGCCTCCCTGGGAAGATGGACCTGTCCACACCACAGCCCTGGACACATGCAACAGAGCCGTAGTGCCAGCATGGGTGTGCGTAATGGGCTCCAGGTGACACCACCCCTGACGGTGCAAACGTAAAGGTCACCATGCCCAGGACCACGGGCACTGCTTGCAGTTCATGGAAAGTGGGCCTCTCGGGGAGGGCAGGGCACGCCAGAGGCAGCTACTGTGTCTGCACTTGCTTGGCACCGAGGTGTGTCCTTGGCACTGACTCTCGTCCCAGCTCTAAAGCCTCTCCTGCCTGTTTTCCCTCTAAAAGACTGGAGATGATTCTCCAGTGTCAGTTGTACAAATTCGAGTCCCTTCATTCTAGAAAAGCATTTAAAATAAATGACAGCAACCCCGCTTGTCATCTCCTAACAGTCCTCTCAAGCTCCACCCCTTCCATGCTGTCCCTCCTCCAGCGCACAGAGCCTTCCAGACCCTCCCCTGAGCTGGCCTCTCATTTGAGCCTTCTCGGCCGCAGGCTGGGCGAGAGCTGGGTTTATGGCACCGGCTTCCTCACCTTTGCCAGGGGACAGTGCTGCTGGGCAGGGCCGCTGTGGGGATGGATCGGGAAGGTTCCTGACACTCAGTAGGAGGAAGGAAACTGAACTGGAGCTGGTCGTTGGGCAGAATTCACGGCCCTCCCCTGCCCCGTCCTCCTCCCTGGTCAGTCAGGAAAGGCTGTGTATTCTGTGCAGAGGACGGTGATGGAGGAGATTCCCGGGAGGGAGAGTCCCTGAGAGAACGGGGAACTCGGGGTATGACGACGTTCCACACCTGTGCTGGGGTTGGAGGCGCCTGCCTTTAAACCACAGGTGCTGGCATCCGCAGAGCAACGGGATCAGAATCGCTAAGCCCAGGATGTGGGCTTGGCTCTTTTTAACATTCCTCGAGAGATGCTAGGGGACAGCCACATGGGCACACACCTGCCAGAGGCGAGGGGTTCTCGAGGCTTCTAAAAATGCCACAGAAATATCCTCTCTAACCTGAAAGGCAGAGCAGTGATACAGCCATTTGCTATGGCACGAAAGTGCCAGGGGGTCCCTGTGCCAGCTGCCATCACCCTAAAAGCAGCTTCCTGACCCCGTCTGAATGCTTGCAGACCGCCACCCCCCCACCCGGCACCTGGGACGGAGCCAGCAGCGGCCCCACCCACCTGCCCCGCCCACCCCAAGGCCCTGCCTCCTCCTCATTTAAATACTCTTCTTTGTTAACGAGGGTTATTTGTTTAAAGACAAAGAATCTCATCTGATCATCACATGCAGCAACATCTTAGGCCATTATGGCTCTTTGGGGATACAATTTGTGTGTCATTTCACTTTTTATTGCTTTTTATTGGCTGTGAGACTGAGGGAAGAAAATGAAGACTATTTGTCAGGCACAGAGGAAGTCTGCCACCAAACAGAGTGCATGGCTGCCACTGTCACCGGGGAGGCGGGGAGGGGACACCGCTGGCGGAACTGAGTCCCCGGGAGGAAGCAGTGAAGGGCGTTTTCGTGGAAGACGGCACCCGTGTGTTCTCCAGGCCGGGAGACGGTGCCATCACCGCCCTCCCGCAGACAGCCAGCCACGGAGGGGCCAGAAATGCTCACAAAGGTGAGAAGCCAATTCTCCCCGATTGTGTTAAAAGGGGGGCTTGCGGCCCCCACAGAAGGCACATACCTGTCTGTCGGACACTCCTGGGGAGGTCGGGGGTAGCACTGTGAGGGCAGCGGGTGCCAGGCTGAACCGCGGGGTGTGGGGTCCTCAGAGAGGCCGAGCGGCGCCGTCTGGTCGCACCTGCTTCCCCAGCACCAGGCGGTGCTGCGGGTGGGGTCCCGATTCTGAGCTGGGACCCCGCAAGGAACTCAGAGCTCGGAGGACAGGTGGGAGCAGGTTTGGAGGATGCTCCATAACACACACGGGGTGGCTGGGGGCAAAGGCTGCAAGGGCAAGATGAAAGAGGAAATTTAAAAAAATGTAAGTGTGGTAAAATACACATAACATGGAATTTACTGTCTTAAGCATTTTTGTGTGTACACGTCAGTGACATTAAGTGTTTTCCCAGTGCCGTGGGGCCATCACGTCAGCCTTCCATCACACAGAACTGAAACTTTCCCTGCAAACACCTGCTCCCACTCCCTTCCCCCTCCCCACACCTGCTCCCACTCCCCTCCCCCCACCCCTCACAACCTCCTTTCTGCTTTCTGTCTTTCTGAATCTGACGATTCTAGGTAACGAGAGGGACATTTTTAAATAGCTTTTTATTTTAGAACAGTTTTAGATTTACAGAAAAATTTCAAAAATAGTTCAGAAAGTTCCCGTGTACCCCACATCCCATTCCCCCTGTTATTAGCATTTGACACTAGTGTGCTACATTTGTAGCAGTTAATGAAGCCATGTCGATACATTGTTATTAACTGAAGTCTAACCTCCTCTGGATTTCCCTGGCTGTCATCTGATGTCCCTTTCCTGTCCCAGGCTCCCACCCAGGACACCATGATGTGCAGTCGTCACGTCTCCTTAGGCTCCTCTTGGCCGTGACGTTTCTCAGACTTTCCGTGTTTGGTGACCTTGCCCGGTCTGAGGAACGCTGGTCGGGCTTTGCAGAATGGCCCCGACTGAGATGGGTCTGATGACTGGACCCAGGTCGTGGGTTTTGGTGAGAAGACCCCAGAGGTGATCCCTGCTCTCATCCCGTCGTGTCCAGGGCACATGTGCTCAGCACGACTCCTCCTTGTCCAAGTTGACCTCGCTCACCTGGCAGAAGTGCCTTTGTCAGGTGTCACCACTGCGCAGTGACCCCTTCCCTTCTTTCCACATGCGGTATTTGGAAGAAGGTCGCTATCCACAGCCCACACTCACGGAGTGAGAACCACGAGGAGGGGTTTTATCTGTTTCTTTCCTTTTCCTCTTCCTCATCCCGCTGAATCACGGGAGATGTTCATACCCCACTCACACCAGGCAAACGCCAACCCTAGACACAACACAAAGGAGACACAGGTCAGCCTGGGTCCCAGAATCTCCAAAAGCATAAGCACCCCCAAGAACCAGAACCACTGGACGGGCCCTTGGCGGGCCGTGCTCCAGGGACCATCCTGCCTGCCCTGCGCCCACCATGCTGTGGGAAAGAGACTTCCACCCGCCACACCACCGTCCACCTCACATCCTTCTGTGTTTACTCCCTGGACGTAACCTTGGCTCCCGGGCCGAGCTATGTGGTCTTCAAGGGAGGCGACAGAGCGAGGAGAGCTCCTCCTCCTGACACCGCAGGGGGACCGTACCTTGGTTTGCGTCTCGGCACCTTAGCACTGTGCCTTCAACAGGTGAGGAAGTCAGCAGTCAGCAGATGCCTGGTCCACACTCGATCGTCTCAAAACTGAGCTCTGGGAAGATCTGGTTTATTCTAAAGGAAATTTAGGTGACTAAAATTTTAACTTAAATGCGTTGACTTCCATGATCTTCTAATCCACTCATTTTCCCCAAAGAGGAGGCCAACTGCATCCCATTGCCCAACGCAGCAGGGGGCAAGAGGACCAGAGTTTCTTGCCAAGGTGAGAGGATTAACGAACAGAGAGGTGGACCCCACCTGCAGTGTAGGGCGGGTGTTTGTTTGTGAGGAATCTTCAAGGGATCACCCTAGTGTAGACTTGGGGACAGGAGAAATGAAAAAGGAAAATTCTACTGCTCAGACCACCTGTGGGAAAATTAAAACGTGGCAGCTGAGACGTGGTGAGCATGTTCTCCGTGTCCCGCAGGGCTGAGGGCTGTGACGATGCCATGAGGACGTGCTCTTACCAGACCCAGGGGGCAGGTTTGCCCCACGGGCAAGTAGCCGGAGCTGGAATTCGGGGCCTCCAGGTCCCTGTGTGTCCTTCATGCCAGCGTGTCCCAACCCCCCATTGAAGGCCACCTTTTCCCTGCAGCCTTAAGCCATCCCTGTCCCCAACGACCCCACCTAATCTGAAAGGCTGCCACTCTCAGCAAGAGGCACAGGACAGGTAGGATCCAGCAGCACCTTGTGCGGAGGGACCTGAGAGCTCAGAGCACGGTGGGAGGTGCTGCCAGCACTGGCGACCCAAAGGCAAGTGTGGGGGTGACCCCCCAGGGGGCCCCCACCCAGACGGCAGGCTCGTCCTTGTCCTGGGGAGACTGTTCCATGGTGGGGACATTCTGACCACCACAAACAGGCTCTGGAGCCACTCGTGGCACCAGTTCCGGATCCGGCTGGGCCTGTGGAGGGACAGAGCCTTGTGATGATCTCAGAGGTCTGGGGCGACTCGGGGTGGCGAGGCTCCCGGCAGCAGGGGCAGCCCTGGGAAAGCGCACGGCAGAGTGTCCGCCGCACGGGGCGCTCAGCCCTGACTGCCAAGAGCAGAGTCGCCGACCCCCTGGAGAGGAGGGGCCCAGCTGTGTCGGGAGCCAGGTCCCTGACACCTGTGGAGGTGCCGGGCGCAGAGCTCCGCTCCCTCGGGGGCAGGCGACGCCACGTGGTGCCTGGCCGCGACTTTGCCCCAAACACCAGGAGGGCCTGATGCTGCTCAAACGGGTTTTCCTACCACGGTCATCAGTCAGCGAGCTGCTAGAGCAGGACATCCTTAGAAGGTGTTTTTCTTTAAAATACTTTTTTTCTTTCAAAGATATTCCTATCTTCTTAGGAAAGCTCACAGGAGAAGCCCCTCCCCTCCCCACCAAGCCCCAGGCAAAGCAGGTCCTGGGGTGAGCTGGGTGATGAAGAGTCAGCTCGACAGACCTTGCCCTGCGTCCCGACTCCCTCCGCAATGAGGTGCGATGGATCGAGTCCCCGTCACCACTGTCACCGCTACCAGGGAATGGCGAGGCTCCCTGCAGTGTCTGGCTTTGTCCTGTGCCACCTTCAGATGGGCATGAATGAGGATGAACTTGCACCCAGCAGTGTTATCGACAGGCGCGAAGGGCCCAGAGAGGTAGGCCCTCACCCGAGGGTTCGGTGGCACTTGGGGCTGCACAGGTGATGGTGACAGGGACAGGGATGCTGCCCAAACACAAACAGGGCTGCATCATCCCTGACCCCCCTCTGCAGCCCCTCTGCTGTCCCCACCTGCTCGGAGACCCTGAGCTGAAAGTAGCAGAGGTCAGTGTGCCGGGGAATGCCAGCCCACGGTGTCCACGGCCACCTGTACCCCGCCAGCAATCACTGAATTGAATCCAGGAGTCCTCACCCCTGGAGCTGCTCGTGCCCATGTGGCAGCCATTAGCCACCTGTGGCTGATTAAATACTTTAAGTTAATTAAAATTAAGATTACAAAGTTCCTTAGCTGCATGGGGCGCACTCAGAGTGCTGGTAGTCACATCCGAGCAGTGGCTGGTTTGGGGCAGCAAAGACACAGCATGTTCCCGTCATTGTGAAAAGTTCCCTTGGACGGTGCTGCCCTGGCCAGTCCCCAGGGTGCCGTGGACTTGGCGGCAGAATCCTGCGGGTTTGCCAGGGGGTAGCACCTGGGGCGGGCGGTGCGCTGCTGTCACCAGCTCCTCAAAGGCATTGTCCAGCCAGAGAAGACCACGGAGCCACGGAGCAGGCAGCACGCCACGTGAGACGGAGGCCGGCTGGGGAGGAGCTTTCCTCCCTCACCTGGGGACACCTGGGTGTCAGCCCCAAATTGCTGGTCCGTTTTCTGGCTCTTTGTACTGTCTTCACTTACCCTGGAGAATGAGCCCAGGGCTCTGGACAGTGCTGTCCCCTGGCAAAGAGATCAGATTCCTGATAAAAACCTGGGGTCAGGGAGGTGCTTCCGGTGGTCCTCAATGTATGAGGCTGTTTCTGTTTCTTGCCAACCCTGGAATGGACTTGACGGAGCATCCTGGGTGCTGCAGCCCCCCTGGGAGAAAGATGGTCCGGGAATTGGAGCGCAGTGTCCCCTCAGCAGGGCGGGGACCGACTACTCTCCTCTGCACTGGCAGAGAACTCTGGAAGCCGAATAATCGATTGTGTGTTAAGCTCTTGGGGATCTCTCTGTGTGAGATTCTGCCGCTCAGTTGAATTTAAGGTTGGCTAACACAGCAACAGGAGTTGGTATTTCATGTCCTTAACTACAGAGGGGTGAGGGGAGAAAAAGGCACCTTTGGCTGTTATTTCAGTGCTCACAGATACTTATGCAAAGAGTTCTTCTCTTGGGAGCCGCAGAACCACCTGCGGGCGGGATGCGGGAGCCTCCATGGTCCTCCGTCCCTGGAACGGTCCTTCTTTCTCAGTCACCGAGGCTGGAAGAGAGGAGGAAGGACCATGGCGTGTGCACGTGCGCACACACACACACACACACACACACACCCAGGGCTGGAACACCAGCTCTACCGAGATGGACACGCTCCGATTCCTATTTTGAGTTCAGGCAGCGTGATGCTTGCATCGTGTAGTTATTTAATCATCTTTTCAATGGTTGCCAATAACAACCTGGTGCTTTAAAAATAATACTAAAAAGAGGCTCATAAGACTTTCTGAAAAGCTTCCCCAGAATAGTCGGAGCTGCTCAGTCACCCGTAGAACATGGTCCAATATCCATCTTCGCCGAGTCAGACGCTTGAGGGTGGCGTCCTCTGTCCTGCCGCTGCCCCACCCCAGGCTGTGGAGGGGACACCCCGCCCAGCCTCCTCTTCCTCCTGCCCATCCTCTGCCTCCCCGGCAGCCTTCTCTCTTCCAGCATCCTCGCCCACTCCCCTCCTCGGGATCCAGTGCGTCTGTAATTGCTGAGGAATTTAGAAGTCGGCGTGAATAAAAGCAAAGAGGCTGACCTGTTCCCAAAATAATAGCTCCTGGTACCACCGAGAGGCTTATTCAATTTTGACTGAAATGTTAATGTTCTCCCAGGGGTTTATTTAAATTGTAAATCACAAATAATTGATCACATTGACTGATTTGCTCTTCCCGGGGGCCTATCTGCTGGCTATTTTGGGGTCCCAAGGTCTCCGAAGTTATTAATTTAGTGCTGCTTCCTCCTCGGTGTGTGAGCCGAAACCCTGGTGTTGTACAACATTTTACAGACTTAATAAATGTTGTCATTGATTTCATGTTTTTCAATCAATGTCACTTAAGAGAACCGACATTTGCAACGTGGGGGAATATTTGTCACAAAACATCACCTTTGTGGGAAGGTTGTGTCTGGAGGAGGGGACAGAGGGAGGAGAGGGATGCCCCAGCCCCGGGGACCCCAGACCCTGCCCTCAGAGCCGTCTGGGACCCTCTCTCCGCGGGGCTTAGCTGCCATTGCAGCCTAACCCTGGTTTAGAAAGGAAGAAAAAGAGAACATTTAGAAACAGAACAAAATTCTGACCCACACCAAAAATATCTCTATCAGATCATTATTCATGACTCAGTTGGTGTGAGGAAAAGGCAGCCTTGTTATCACAGCTCAGTCATATGAGCTCAGCAACCAAAATAGCATGTTGGCAACTAGTCAAGTCTCATCAGTTGCTGCGCCGAAATCCAGCGAAGGCAGCGAAGCCTGGACTGCTGAGTCGGGGGGTGCTCAGCGAACCCCCACCCCGCCCCAGCCCTGGCTGTGGGTCTTTGTAGAACTTTTGAGATGAAGGAGGTGAGCCTGGTGCCCCTCGCACCCCACAGGGAATGCCCCCAGCACCTGGGGACTTCACCTATAATGGCTTCGGACTCTCTGAGGGTAGGAACATTCTAGCTCCCACGGCGAAACCAGGGAAGCCCAGGTGGCGTGGAGACCAGAGGACTGCGGGTGATTGGCGGGTTGTGTCTAAGCTGCTTCTCGACTTGGTGCATCTCACTTAGCAAGTCTTCTCTAACTTCTTGTGTCTGCCAGCGTTCGTCTCACCCAATGTCCACGTGGAGTTCTTATGTTGACCAGCCAAGAACACTGAAGACCCCAGAGCACAGTGAGATGGTCCTGCTTTGGGTAGGGGCAGCGGGGAGAAAGGGGACGTGAATGACACAATTGGGATTAACCACTTCCCACATTCCAGCTCCCTCCAGATCCCACCTCCTCCTGCCACATGATGGCCGTGGCTGTTGCTTCTTGTCGTGGGAAAAGGAAATGAAGACACCAGACCTGTGCCACGATGGGACCTTGTCCTACCTGTCTCCATGAACCTGTGCAGCCGGCCACATCCACGCTGGCTTTAAGGGAACTGTTCTCGTGTACAGTAGCTTTCATTGGCATCTTTTTGTTTGTGTGCCGAGGGCCGTAGTTTTTATAAATCAAACCTTCAATTTTGGCCGGGCATGGTGGCTCACGCCTGTAATCCTAGCGCTCTGGGAGGCCGAGGTGGGTAGATCGCTCAAGGTCAGGAGTTCGAGACCAGCCTGAGCAAGAGCAAGACCCCAACTCTACTAAAAATAGAAAGAAATTATCTGGCCCACTAAAATATACATATATAGAAAAAATTAGCCAGGCATGGTGGCGCATGCCTGTAGTCCCAGCTACTCAGGAGGCTGAGACAGTAGGATCGCTTGAGCCCAGGAGTTTGAGGTCGCTGTGAGCTAGGCTGATGCCACAGAACTCACTCTAGCCTGGGCAACAAAGTGAGACTCTGTCTCAAAAAAAAAAAAAAACCTTCAATTTTGCTTAGGTCTGGTTTGTGCTTAAAAGAAAAAATTGAGCTGGGGTTTTTGTGCTTAGCTTTTTATCGTAAAAGTTTCTATCTAAACTACAGTTTATTCAAGAAAATTAAAGAGATTAATAGTTTGAAATGGAGCGAAAGAAGAGACGATATGATTTTTATAAAAGGGGGTGGGGGCAGGTAGGTCACGGAGGGAAAGGGGAACCGCCTGCGACTGCAGCTCCTCAAATCTCCCTCTGCCACCGTCATCCCCCCATGCCCTGCCATGGTCCCCACTGGGCACACCCACGGCCCACCCAGCCTGCACACGGATGACCCCACCCCTTCTGCAGCACCTGCTGTACCTCCCCCAGACGCCCACAGTACCCTCCCTGGGGTCCTTGGCTCAGCTCTCAAACCCAGCATCTCTGCTCCCAGATCCAAGCCCACGGCGTCATCCCTGTGGAATTGGCTATTCCGAGTCTCTTGCCTCTCCATAGGCACTTTAGAATCAGTTTGTCGATACCCACAAAATAATTGATGGGATTTTGATTGGGTCTGTATTGACTCTATGAGTCAAGTCAGGAAGAATTGGCATCTTGACAATATAGACTCTTCTATTCATGGACATGCTGTGTCTCTCCATTTATTTAGTTCTTTTTTGATATTTTTAATAGAGTTTTGTAGCTTTCCTCATATGGATCTTGTACAATTTTGTTAGCTTTACACCTAAGTAAAAGGTAAATGGTAACGTGGTTTTGATTTCACATTCTACTTGTGCATTGCTGGTATATAGAAACCGGTTGACTTTTGTATATTAACCTTTTTGTATATTAACCTTGTTATAACCACTATGAGTTCCAGTATTTTTATGGATTCTTTCAGATTTTCTACACAGATGATCATAACACCTATGCGCAAAGACAATCTTATTTCTTCCTTCCCAATCTGTCTTATTGCATTTTCCTGTCTTATTGCATTAGCTTTTATACCTTTTCTTGTCTTTTATACCTTTTCTTGTCTTATTGCATTAGCTAGGACTTCCAGTGTAATGCTGAGAGGTGCAGTGAGAGGGGACATTCTTACTTTGTTTCTGATCTTGAAACAATTCTAGAATCAGGACTCTCCACAGAGTGCTGACCCTTGGGGCGCCACAGGTAGGGGGTGAAGAACTGGCCATTGCAGCCTAACAGGGACATCATGGCGTGATTGACCAGTCACCAGGCCAGTGCAGAGGGCAAGCTTGGGGGCCATAGCCAATTCACAAGCTAGGAGGTGCGGACCCTGTGGCTTAGGGGAGGGAGGCCTTCAGTTCCTGCTCATGGACGTGCTAAGCCAGCAGGATGGGGCAAAGCTGAGAGGCTCTGGGCTGGCTGGATGCAGCTGCTGGTCCCTGACGTGGGCCCAGCATCTCAGCCCCACAGGGCTTTGGGCATGTTTGAGGTGGGTGCAGGAAAGAGTGGTCGGGGGAGGGAGGGTTCCCAGGGCCTCATTTCTTCTTCCCAGGAAGAGATCAGAAGGGAGAACTCTCTGCTCTCAATCAGCAGCCAGAGGACAGGCAGGGTGCAGAGCCCATGGGCTGAGAGGCTAAGAAGGTGCATGCGAGAACCAAGTCACCAGGGCAGGACACTTGGTTGTGTCCCCTCACTGCCACTGCCAGGAACCCCCGGACTTGTGTCCGAGACGGAAGGATTCTGAAGGATCTCACAAACATGGGGGATGGAGGGGGACAAGGTGACAGCAGAACCAAGCACTGAGAGCAGAAGAATTAATTTTGTTTTTTTGAGACAGGAGAAAACCCCAGGGCCCTGACAAATTACAAGCATGGCCTAAGGCACCTCGGAACGCCCCATTCGGGGAAATCACAGCACAAAACGTTAGAAGGACTGCCTTCCAGAGCCATGTGGCCCGTGGCTAGACCGAGGATGCCTCACTCCGACTCCTACTCCTCGGGCAAGGATTTGTTTCCTCCATTCTAAAATGCGGGCGATGATTCCCACCTGCAGGATCATTACAGGAGACACATTAAAGAAGCTGAGCACGGAGCCCAGGGAGAGGCAGCTCCTAGGATTGCCTGTAACGCACAGACCAGGCCCACCTTCCATCCTTCTTCTGGAATCAGGTGCTAAACCCCTGCAGAGACGCACTTTGGGAAGGGAGGGGGGAGAGAGAGGCAGAGGAGTCGCCCCCGATTAGCCACAGGGAGCCGTCGGCTCTGGCTGACCACGTGGCTGGGTAGAAGAGACAGCTGGGGAGGAGCTTCGCGACACTACGGAACCCTCAACTCTTTATCCAAATGAGACCCCAAATTTAACTGAAGAGACGGGGGAGGATTTTAGGGAGCTGACACAGTACACCTTTCTTTACCCACCTGTTTCTTAGGGCTGCTGTAACAAAACGCCACAGGTGGGCGGCTCAGAGCAGTGACAGTGTGTGACAGTGTGTCGTTTCATAGCTCTGGAGGGCAGAAGTCCAAGATCAAGTGTCAGCAGGGTTGGCCCTTCTGTTCCAGGCTTCTCTCCAGCTCTGGTCGTTTGCTGACTGCCTTCGGTGTTCCTCGGGGTGTAGAAGCATCACCCCATCTCTGCCTGTATAGTCACACGGTTCTCCCTGTGTGCATGTCTGTGTCCAAAGTCCCCTTTTGATAAGGACATGAGTCACACTGGCTTGGGGTCCACCCGAATGACCTCATCCTTATTGATAAGGGAGTTTAGGACTTCAACACATCTTTACTGGGGACACCGTTCAACCCCTGATACCTCTCAAGTTCAGAATGAATGGTTTGAAAGGAAAATACATGTGTCAGAGAGAGAAGGACCGAAATAGTAACCCTTGGCTGCTGTAAAGTGAGTTGGGAGCCCTGGGCTTAGACGAACAGCCAAAACAGCTTCCCCAAATCAAACACGGCCCCTCGGACCCTCCAGGGAAACTCAAAAGGCAGCGGAAGTGTGTACATCACACCCCCGTTGTGGGAGGCAAATGCAAGGACAGTTAGCTGCTCCTTCTCACAGATTCACCCGTCAGAGAGTTCCCTCCTCCCTTGGCCCAGGCGAGGCTCTGGCGAGGTTCTCTCAAGAGCCCACCTGCTCCCTCACCCCCACGCGCCACCTGCACCTGCCCCCGCCAGCCACCAGCCAGGTAAGGACGGGGGAGGCAGAACACACGTGGAGAGAGAAAGAAGGAACTGGGTTTCCTTTGCACATCTGTGCGTGACATTAATAGACTGGAAATTCGTAACTATAGATGGATACAATTATGTGATTCGAAACAAAATACACCATAATGTGTATTAATAGACTGTGCAGAGATTCTAGACCAAGTGACAGAAATATGCTGCAGACGCTCAGAGGCAGGGCCAGCCTCGTGCCAACTGGCTCAGACCCCCACCTCCCACTGCCCCTGACGCAGGCGGGGCCTGAACCGGCATCCGTTAATCAGACGCGTGCGGAATGCAGGCCCGTCTGACGTGGCGATTAGATGTTTCTCTGCCATGTTTTATAATTAAAATTTTTCAATTTTATGAACCTAAATATAAATTGTGAGTAACAAGTGAAATGTGTGAACAAGTAAAAAAATGGATTCAGTGAATAATTATCTCAGAGGAGTTAGGCAAAACTGCACGGGCTGAGGGAGCAGTCCTCGCAGACTGCCCTCCCTGCGGGCACCAAATGTGAGACTGGGGGTCCCAGGGGCACCCTCCTTGCAGACCACCCACCTAAGAATTTGGAGGCTGTCCCCACAACTGCCCTTGGTTTTGATAATTCTCTAGAACAATTCACAGAACTCAGGAAAGTGCTACACTTCCAATTACAGTTTCATGGTAGCAAAAGGGTACAAATTAGAACCAGCAAAAAGGAAAGACACGCAGGACTGGGGGGAGGTCTGGGAAGGCCCAAGTGTGCAGCCACCATGTCCTCTGGACTTGTTGCCCCCCCAGTACTGGTTTGTGACAATATGCACCAAATACTGCCAGCCTGGGAAGCTCACCTGAGCATCAGCATTGAGTTATTACTGGGGTGTCACAACACAGGTGTGATTAGTTGAATCCTCAGCCTTGGGGTCGAACTCAATCTCCAGCTCCCCATCCCCTCCCAGCAAACCAGGCTGGTTTCCCAAGTCCCAAGGCCCCCACCCTCTAATCACATGGTCGGTCTTTCTGGTGTGTCCAGGACCCAACCTGAGTCATCTCATCAGCATAAAGTGTGGGGGGGGGCTGCCACGAGTCACATCATTAGCATAGACTACCGGGTGTGGTCCCAGGGGCCCACCATGGAAAACACAGATGTCCCCACCACTCAGGAAATTCTACGTGGTTAGTGGTCACCTCCCAGGAGTCAGGATGAAGGCCAGTCCTCTGTGGATATGGGGGCACAGCCCTCACGACACAGTTATCACAGCGTGTAATCTTATTGTGACGAAACAAATTGACATCATGTTAACTTCTGGATCCAGAAGTTGAAGCCGCTTTGAAGGAATATTTAAATTTAATAAGACCTGGGTTTGATGTGTTTCAGAGGAGCTCCCGCACAAACTAACGTGCTATAAAATACACAAAGTTGTAGCACATTTCCTGGACACCCGAGGTAATGAGTAAGACAAATTGGTGACAGCAAAGTTATTGGACGTTCGTAAAGAAGTGGACGTATGTGATGTCACACTGCCATAGAGACCAATTCTGCCTGAACAATTCCATCAATAACGCGCTAACAGCAGCGTGACTCAGTGATTCACTCCCTGGTTATTCAGCACTGTTTGCAAGATAGTGGTGAGCACTGTGAAAACTCACTCTCTTTCTGAGTTCATGATTTTTACAAGATTCCAAAATAGGACACCCTCCTCTCCAGCCTTCTGCAAGAATCTCAGAGAGTAACGAATTCATTTTTTAAATACTCAGGCTTTAACCAAAAGTAAACTGGCTAAAGGGCCAGCCACTGTTTGCTGAAGGAGCAAAACACAAACGGCAAGTGCCATGGGTTGAATTGTGTCCCCACCCCAATTCTTACGTTGGTGTCCTAATCCCCACTACCTGAGAATGTGACCTTACTTGGGAATAGGGTCATTGCAGAGGCCCTTAGTTAAGAAGAGATCATACTGGAATAGAGCGGGTCCATCATCGAATCTCAATGGTGTCCTTATAAGACGAGATCAGGTCACAGACACACACAGAGGGACAACCCTGTGAGGACACTGGGAGAAGCTGACGTCTCCTAGCCAAGGAGAGAGGCCTCAGAGGGACTGAACCCTGCCGGCACCTTGGTCTCAGAGTCCTGCCCTCCAACACGGCGGGGAAACAAATTGATGTTGGTCAAGCCCGTGTATGTTGTGATGGCAGCTGCACAGATGAACGGTGTGTGTGTGGCGAAACACCAAAGACTCTCCGAAGGGAAACCACTCGGAGAGCAGATGTGTCTCACGCGGTTAGGAAGACACCGGCGAGCTGGGGGCTCTCGCAGGGCACACCTGCAGGGAGCGACCGCAAGAGGAGCAGAGCCTGGCTGTGTGCTGACAGGACTGTGGTCCCTCTTCTCTTCCTTCTGGTCTGGGAAATTCTGTATCACTGCCCAGGGTCCCGAAAACCAGCCCTTATTCTTGCGTTTTGACTAATATCTGACTTCCCCAAGGTGAACGTGGACAGACCCGCCACGCCCAGGTCCTGGAGACCCGGATGGAATCACCACATCCCAAGTCTAATGACAATCGAGAGAAGAGGGAAGTGAGGGACAGAAAAGGAAATTGACCATGAATTATTGGAACACTGGGGGCAGATGGGTTATAACATTGATTCCAAAATATTTTTACTTTAATCTATGGCATTGTTTTCAACCCCATCCGTGAGGTAGGGGGAGATGATGGGAGAAAGAAAAAGTCAAGAAGGGAAATTGTGCAACATAGACTCAATCTCTTTCCACAACATTGTGTTTCTGATTATAAAAACAATACACAATTACTTAAGGAAACTTGAGAAATACCGCAAAGATCAGGGATGGAGTTCAAATTTCCCACTAGCCCACACAGACAACCAATGTGGTGTTTGGGTGTAACAGTCAGTATAGATCATTTGTGCATGTTCTACTTACTGAATATCATGTCGTGAAAATGTTTATCATGAAAAAAAATCTTCAAGACATTGTTCACGCAGCTGTACAACAATCCATCATGGGAATGAGCCGCAATCAATGTCTCCTCTATCTAGAGGAATTAGGTTTCTCTGCTTGTTCCTTACTTTAAGTGACAATTCCTGCTATGGTTTGGTTATGGTATGTCTGGCCCCTCCAAGTCTCCTGTGGGAATCTTGTCCTTGGTGTTGGAGGCGGGTCCTGGCGGGAGGTGTTTAGATCGTGGGGGCAGATCCCCTGTAAATGGCTTGGGGCCATTCTCATGGGGGTGGGTGAGTTCGTTCCCAGCAGAACTGATTGTCAGAATGAGCCTGGCATCTCCCACTCCTGCTTCCTCTCTTGCCACGTGATCTCTGCACACGCAGCTCCCTTCACCTTCCAGCGTGAGCGGAGCAGCCCGAGGCCCCCCCAGAAGCAGGTGCAGGTGCTGTGCTTCCTCTGTAGCCTGCAGAACTTGGGCCAAATAAGCCTCTTTTCTTTATAAATTACCCAGCTCAGGTATTCCTTCGTGCAACAAAAGCAGACTAAGACAATGCCATTAACGTGTTTGTACATGAAACTTCATTTGTGTCAATGATCATTTCAGTGGGACAGATTTCCGAGAGGAGAGTCGCTGCGAGATGAACAGTTAGGATGCTTGATACACACCATCATTCACTGGAACGTGGGCTCACACCGTGGCCAGCAGCGCACAGGAGAGCCAGTCCTGCTGAGACACACGACATTCTAAAGTTAGAGCAGAGAGAAATAAATTTTGCTTAGAGAATTTCACAATCTCTCCTCAAACATTCATTAACATCTGGAAATGTTACAGAGAGACAGAGCTAGGAATCCAATCAGGAAGCCTCCAGCCCAGCGCTGTGACCTCTCAAGGTCATGTGATGGGATTTGCTCCCCTCCCTCCCCTTCTTGGCTGAGGCCCCAGCAGCCCCCACCTGGACACAGCCCCCACCTGGACGCAGCCCCCACCTGGATGCAGCCCCCACCTGGACGCAGCCCCCACCTGGATGCAGCCCCCCCCCGGATGTAGCCCCCACCTGGAAGCAGCCCCCCCGGACACAGGCCCCACCTGGATGCAGCCCCCCCCAGGATGCAGTCCCCCCGGATGCAGGCCCCACCTGGACACAGCCCCCACCTGGAAGCAGCCCTAGGCTGGGAGGCCCCCTCAGCCCCTCGTGCCAGTCTAGAGAGTCTGATCCAGTTGTGTGGGGGACAAAGAACACATGTTTTCTCTTTGCACTTGCTAATTTCCTCTCTTACCAGAAGAAAGATTTATTTTTGCTCTCTGCAGGCAAACATATTTGGCTTCCAAATAAAATCGGGAGAATCCAGGTGTTTCCAGGAGCCCCGGGCACCTGACTCAACAGTGTCGTTTCCCTGCCAGCACAGCAGCTAGCTTGGCTGAATGTTCTCGTGTTCCTCCTCCGTCTTCATTCCCGCCGCTGTGCCGGGGATCAACTCTCGCTCCCTTTGCCATGGACAGCAGCATTCCATGTTTGTACCTCTGAGCAAAACCGCCCCGACTCCGCTCGGGAAAGAGAGACGTGGCCGCAGATTCAGAGTGCAGGGACCCCGGAGCATCTGCTGAGCCAGACCTCGGGCACTTGCCACGCAATTCATTGCCCTCAGAAGGGCAGGTGCCCCTCAGGTGGCCGCTGACATTGGAAGGAAGAGGGCGCTCTCCACACGGGCCGGGCGAAGACTCACTCGGACTCCCGGGTGGAAAGATGCCACCCAGTCCTGACATGTCCCCATCCCGCAGCTCCTCACACACACATCTGGAACCCAGAGGTCATACGGTGACTCATATGGACCATGGGCCCCAGCATCCCAAGGGACCTAGATTTATATCCCGACCTGCCACTCACTGCAGGGGACCCTGAGCTGTCACTGACCTTGTGAGCAGCTTCCTCATCAGGTGATGAGGGACAAGTGAGATAACGCACATGCCCAGCTCTCCACACCACGCCCCAGAGCCGACTCCCAGCAGGTAGCCACCCCCCAAGCCTGCTGCCCCCCCTGCAGTTGTCCCTGGGACTTGCCCAGCTGGGGGCACACACTTCCTGATGCCAAGAGTGTCAGCACCCTGAGGGTTACTCTGCACCTGGTTCAGGTGTGCTGGGGGAAGGGCACGGGCGGTGGGGACAGGCTTCACATAGAGGGCACGGGTGGTGGGGACAGGCTTCACATAGAGCCAGCCACGTGACAGGCTTTTCTGTGGTGTAAACACAGCCCAGAGGTCCCTGCAGCACAAGGGGGCTTGCAGAATGCAGGGACCACTGGTCCCCACACTCGGTTGAACCCCAGGGCACAAGGCCACCCTCTGACAGAACTGCTCCCCCCCCTTCTCTCTTTCCTGGGCAGCCTCGGAAAGTGCTCAGAAACCGGCCCGCCCCTTGCGTGGGTTCGGACGCTGGGCCTGGGGTCCCGCTATGGTCTGGGTGAGTCTTGTTTGGCCCCAGCAAGTTTGCAGCTTGATCCCGTGTTGGAGGAGGGGCCTGGCGGAGATGCCGGGTCCTGGGGTGCATCCCTCATCCATGCCGGCCCGTCCTGGAGGGATGAGTTCCCACCCTCAGTTCCAGGAGAACTGACTGCTAAAAGAGCAGGGTCCCTCCCTGCCCTCCCTCTCCCACTCTTGCCGCGTGATGCCTGTGCAGCGGGTGGAAGCTTCCCTAGGCCTCCCCTAAGCAGACCCAGTGCCTCTGCTGTGTGGCAGC
>CM052444.1:105667303-105686277 GCA_028533085.1 Varecia variegata
GCCGTGGGGGAGAAACAAACTAGCAAAGCCACAGCGAAGTGATAGCTCCCGTGGAGGCTGGAGCTGGGGCGAAGCAAGTCTGGGTGCAGAGAGAGGTAGTGGGGGAAGTTCAGGGTGTCCGGAAAGTTCTTTCTGGGAACGGCCCTGGCCTGGGAATGGATTCAGCGAATCAGGGGCAAAGCAGGAGCCTGGAGAGGTGCCGGGTGCCGGGGGATGTTGGGGGCGTCCCAGTCCTGGGGGGAGGCGCAGGGGTGAGCCGTGAGCCTGAGGTACCCTCCGCTGGAACAGGGGCCGGTGGAGGTGCGATGGATGGAAGGTGCCGCTGTGAGGTGGAGCCTGGTCTCCCGGGAGGCAGCAAACAATCCCAATCAAAGAATTTACTCCGCTGACAAACGAAAGCAAGATCAATTCTGCTCCGCTCCGAAGTGAGTCAACTGACCGGTGTAATTCTTCCACTGGGCGACACCTGCAGCATGTAAATTAACTCCAACAGGCAGGTGTGGCTGATAAAGGTCCCTTTCCCGTGCACCAGGATGGCATGAAATGGCTTTGATTTTTTCATTCTCAGCGATCGAAACCTTCGTAGGGAGCATCTGCCAGGCAGCGGTGCGGCTGGGCGTGCCTGCCTCAGTCTCCCCACTCCTCTCCAAGATGCTCTCGCGGCTCTGGGAGTGTCATCAAATCAATAGCAAATACCGCCCTGCTGTGAAGGGCTTTTGACTCGGGGCGTAATGGGCGTGTGAGTCCCAGAGTGTGGAATGTCAGGCGATGGCTTGTGTCTCCGGGTGAGGCGGGTGCCCCCAGCTCTGACGCTTGCTCGCTCCAGACTCTGTGGCCCTGGGACATGGCAGGAGGCACACTGGACCCAGTGGGGAGGGCTTGTCTGCTCTCGGCTTCGGGGTGCGTGGGTGTGACATCCTGGCAGGGAGCTTTCTGGAGTCACAAGAGATGGAATCTTTAAAAACAACCCGTGCCTGTGCGTGCGTGTGTTCATGTGTGCGTGTGTGTGCGTGCGTGCATATGTGTGTGCATATGTGTGCATGCACTTGTGTGTGTGTGCGCGCGTGCATGTGTGTGCATGCACGTGTGTGTGCATGGCTGGGGTTTGCAAGATATCTTGACATCACCAGGCTTTAATTAGCTGTGCTTTGCTGCTGGGAACTTTGTTGCTGCCACTTTGCAGGCTGCGAACGACACCTTTGAGTCACTGAGAGCCGGAGCAAAGTGCCGCTACTGGCAGGGGTGTCAGTCAGAAGGGGACCTGGGTCACCTTGTCTGGTGAGAATCGGCCCCCGCCCAGGGAGGGGACACAAACAGCTCCTGATCCTGTCCAGAGCTGAGGTCACTGTTTTGGGCTCTGTGTCCTGACACGTCAGCTGCCGTCCTGAGGAGCAGAGGGGCACACAGACGGGTCACACATTCACCCTCCAGGGTGCACAGAGGACAGTCACCAGCAGCACCGACTGCAGAGACCAACGCTCCCTCACCCCCACCTTTTACCAGCCCAGCGTGTGGGTGGGATTTGGACGTTGCGTGACCTGAGCCCATGCGCCTTTGCGAGGTCCTGAGTGCGGGTGTGAAGTGGTGTCCTGTGGTTTGATTTGCTTTTCCCTAATGACTGGTGACACTGAGCATCTTGTCATGTGTTACTGGCCATTCATGTGTCTTCTTTGGAGAAATGTCTGTTCAGCCCCTGGCCTATTACAATAATAGACTATTTTTCTGAGAAGTTTTAGGTTCACAGCAAAATTAAGTGGAAGGTGCAGAGGTTTCCCACCTACCGCCTGCCCCACATAGCGCAGCCTCCCCCGCCAGACAGCCCCTGCCCGCGGGATACATTGTTGCAGTTGATCACGTACATGGACATATCATTAGTGCCCAAAGTTCATAGTTTACGTTATATTTCATTCTTTTAATTTTAACAATAAATTAATTTTTATTGCATATAATTAAGGTGTAAAACCTTATGTTTCACTGTACATAGTGAAACGATTACTACAGTCAAACAAATTAACATATTCATCCTCTTCCATAGTTACCTTTTTTTGTGGTAAGAGCGCTTACAATCTACTACTCTCTTAGCAAAATTTCGGTATATAAGGCATCATTACTAACTACGTCCTCATGTTGTACACACATCGCCAGACTTTCTTGTCCCACCTAAATGTAAATTTGTGCCCTTTGACCCACTCTCTGTTACCTCCCCTTCCCTGTCCCTCATAAACACGCGTCTACCTCGTTTCTATTTATTTGACTTTTTAAAATTTAGATTCTGCACATAAGTGAGATCACACAGTATTTTCTCTCTGTGTCTAGTTGTTTTACTCAGCATAATGTCCATCCAGGTCCACCCACGTTGTTGCAAATCATGGCATCTTCTTTCTTCCAAGGCTGAATAACAGTCCACTGTGTATATACACCACCGTGTTCCCTTTTATTGATGTGCAATAATTTACATGTTTAAGAGGTGCATGTGAGTGTTACATGCAAAGAATATGTAATGATCAAGTCAGGGTGACGGGGGTATCCATCACCTTGTGTGTTTATCATTTTTATGTGGGTGTAGCCACAGAACCAGTTCAAACTGGTTTGGCTTTGTCAGTACCAGAATGATGAGTTGTTTTTCAGTTGTGACAAACCCCCGTGTTGCAAGTGACAAGCATGTACAGGTGAAGCAAGCCTGCCCGATTAGCGACCCTGGAGCCCGCCACAACTGCAACGTCAGCTGCACCCCAACATCTGGACCACAGAGCCTGGACCAGACCACGAAGCCAGGGGAGGGCTGTTTTGTTGCAGTGCAAACTTACAAACCGTGGACACCCCCGCACCCCCTGCTGCCTCTCTGTACAACCCAATCAAATCGTGCCTCGTTGCATTTTCCTGCCCCCAGACCCCAGATCGGGAGACCGATTGGAGCATTGCCTCCTGTCTCTTTGTTGGTCAATCTTGACATAAAGCATTTTCTTTCGCAGAAGCTGGTGCTGCAGTGTTGGCTTCTGTGCGTGCCAGGCAGTGAGGTCACTGCTGGGTAGCGTTGCTATCATCTCAGTCCTCTCTTCTCGTCACTTTGAAATACGCACAATACTGTCGGTGTGTATAGTCACCTTCACCTGTTACCAAGCACTGGAGCTTCTCTCTTCTACGTAACTGTGTGTTTGTGTCCGTCACCAACCTCTCTTCATACCCCTTCCCCCCAGCCCCCCACCAGGCTCTGGTTTCTGTCATTCTATTCTCTGCGTCCATGAGATCAAGTTTTCTAGCTCCTACATGTCAGCGAGAACATGGGGCATTTGTCCTTCTGCGCCTGGCTTATTCCACTGAACCCAGTGACCTTCACTTCCAACCATTTTGCTGCAAATGACAGGATTTCATTCTTTTATTAATGGCTGAATAGTATTCCATTGTGTTATTTATGCTACATTTCCTTTATCCATTATTAGTCCGTGATGGGCACTTAGGTTGATTCCAAATCTTTGCTATTGTGAATAGTGCTGTGATAAGCACTCGAGTGCAGGTAGCCCTTTGATCTAATACTAATTTCTCTTCCTTTGGCTACTAGTGAGCTTGCTGGGTTGTATGGTAGTTCTATTCGCAGTTTTTCGAGAAATCTGCATACTGGTTTCCGGAGTGGCTGTACTAATTTTCATTCCAACCAACAGTGCATGAGTTCCTTTTCTTTGCATCCTTGCCAACATCTGTTATTTTTTTTTGCATTTTTAAAAATAGCCATTCTAATTGGGATGAGATGATATCTCATTATATACACACCACAATTTTTTTATCCATTTATCCATCTACGGGCACTTAAAATTGTCTCCATATCTTGGCTGTTGTGAATAATGTTGCCATGATCACAGGAGTGGAGAGATGGCTACGAGGCACTGATTTCATTTCCTTTGGGTGGATACTCAGCAGAGGGATTACCATGTCACATTTTTAATCTTTTTTTGAGGAAGCGCCATACTATTTTCCATAGCAGCTGTAATCAGTTTATATTCCTACCAGCAGTGTACTGGGGTTCCCTTTTCTCCATGCCCTCACCAACACCTGTGAGCGCTTGCCTTTCTGGTAATGGCCATTCTAACAAGTGTGAGGTCGTATCTCATTGTGGTTTTGATTTTCATTTCCATGAAAATTAGTGATTTTGAGCACTGTTGGCCATTTTTATGTCTTTTACACCAATGGAACAGTATAGAAAGCCTAGAAATAAACCCAAGCATGTACAGTCAACTATTTTTTGACAAACCAACCAAGAAAATAATAGGGAAAGGATAATCTCTTCAATAAATGGTGTTAGGAAAACTGGATATCCCCATGCAAATGATGAAACTAGACCCTAAAAAATCAACTCCAAATGGATTAAAGACCTGAACATAAGACCTGAAACTGTAAAACTTCCAGAAGAAAACATAGGGGGAAAACTCCTAGATAGTGGCCTTGGTGTTGAATTTTTGGATATCATACCAAAAGCCCAGGTAACAAAAGCAAAAATAAACAAATAGGACTACTTTAAAATAGAAGCTTTTTCACAGCAAAGGAAATAACCAACAAAATGAAAAGGCAGCCTGTGGATTGGGAGAAGATATTTGCAAACCATATATCTGATAAGGGTTAATATCCTAAATATATAAAGGACTCACACAACTCAATAGTGAAAAACCAAATAGTACAACATAAAAATGGTCAAAGAATCTGACTAGATATTTCCCCAAAGAAGATATAGGGTTTACTCTTGGTTATTGCACATTTTATGAGTTTGGACAAATGTATAATGAAATGTAGACCATTGTAGTTGTGAGCCCATTTCTGGGCTTTCCATCCTGTTCCATTGACTTATTGGCCTATTGTTTCTCCAGTAACACACTGTCTTAGTTACTTCAACTTTATAGTAAGTCTTGAAGTTAGATAGTGTCAGCCCTCTGAATTTGTTCTTCTTCACTATTTTTTTTTTTTTTTGGCTAGTGTGGATCTTTTGCCTCTCTGTATACACTTTAGAATCATTTTGTGGATAATCACAAAATGACTTGCTGGGATTTTGGTTGGGATTGCAATGATCTATAGATAAAGTCAGGAAGAATTGACATCTTGACAATATAGAGTCTTCCTATTCATGAACATAGAATAATTTTCCATTTATTTAGTTCTTCTTTGATTTCTTTCATCAAAATTTCATAGTTATCCTCATACAGATCTTACACAAATTTTGTTAGATTTGTTCCTAAGTATTTTGTTTTTTGGGGGGTGTTAATATAAATGGTATTGTATTGTATTTTTAATTTCAAATTCCACTTGTTCATTGCTGGCATTAGAAAAGTGATTGATTTTTTTTTTTGTATATTAACCTGGTATCCAGCAACCTTCCTATAATCGCTTACTAGTTCCAGGAGTTTTTTGGTTGATTTTTAAAAAGATTTTCTAGGTAAAAAATCATTCCATCTGCAAACAAAGACAGTTTTATTACTTCCTTCTCAGTCAGTATGGCTTTTATTTCCTTTTCTTGTCTTATTGCATTAGCTAGAACTTTCAGTATGATGTTGAAAAGGAGTGGTGAGAGGGGGCATCTTTGCCTTCTTGATCTTAGCAGGAAAGCTCTGTATTCAACTGTCTCAGTTTGGGGAACAGTGATTTGCCTTGTCACCTCACTTCTCTGATGAATCTAAGAAGAGTTGTTGACATTTCAGTTTTTTCAACTTTTTACTTGTTGCTAGGCTGGTGTAGTAACTTCTAGGCTCCATACATTCTGATGGGAAACCAGAACTCTCTCTTCTTTGCCCATTTTCAAATTGGGGTATCTACCTTTTTACTGTTGAGTTGTAGGCATTCTTTATATATGCTGGATAAAAGTCCCTTATTAGATATAGAATATGAAAATATTTTCTCCTAGCCTGTCAGTTTTCTTTAAACTTTCTTGAAGGTATTCTTGGAAGCACAAAAGCTATTAACTTTGGTGATGTCCAATTTATCTAGTTTTTCTTTTGTTGCTTGTGTTTTTGGTGTCACATCTAAGAAACTATTTCCTAATTCATAGCACAAGCATGCTATTTACTCCTGTGTTTTCTCCTAAGAGAATTACAGTTGTAGCTCTTTCATTTATGCCTCTGATCTAGTCAAGGTAACTTTTGCATATGATAGGAGCTGGGGTCCTGTTTTATTCTCTTGCATGTGAATATCCAGTTTTTCCATCATCGTTTGTTGAAAAGACTAATCTTTTCCCATGAAATGTCCTTGGCGCCCTTGTGGAAATCAAATGGCCATAAATGTGAGGAATTATTTCTGGACTCTTAAAGCTATTCCGTTGATCTATACGTCTACTCTTGTCCCAGGACCATACTTTGTAGTAAGTTCTGAGATTGGGAAATGTTCGTCTTCTATCCTTTTCTTTCTTTTTCAAGATTGTTTTGGCTACTCAGGTTCTCTTACCTTTCCACATGAGTTTTAGGAGCAGCTTGTCATTTTTTTTTTTTGCAAACAAACAAACAAAAAGCAGAAAACCTGGGGGTTTTGATAGGCATTGTGTCATATCTATAGATCAGTTTGGGGATTATTGGCATTTTACAATATTAAGTCTTCTAATCCCTGAGTATGAGATGTCTTTCCATTTATTTAGTTCTTTAATTTCTTTCAATGATGTTTTGTAGTTTTCAGTGTGTAAGTCTTACACTTCTTTTGTTAAATTTATTCTCAAGTATTTTATTCTTTTATTGCTGTTGTCAGTGGATTAATTTCATTTCAATCTTAATTTCATTTTGGATTGTTCATTGCTAGTGTGTAGAAATACAATACATTTTTGTATATGGATCTTGTATCCTGTCACATTGCTAAACTTGTTTGTTAGTTCTAATAGTTTGTGTGTATGTGTATGGTCCTTGGGATTTTCAATATACAAAACCATGTCATCTGCAAATGGAGATAGTTTTGCCTCTTCCTTTCCAATCTGGATGCCTTTTTAATTTTTTTCTTGCCTAATTGTCATGGCTACACCCCGGGACAATGATGGACAGAAGTGACAGGGTGGACATCCTTGTCATGTTTGTACTTTTACCTGATTTGCTACTTTCTGTTCATGGAAGGCCTAGACATGGTGAAGTTTATGTGCATGGCAGGCTGCTGTTCGGCAGAAGGGCGTCCCTGCAGATGCTCCCTGGTTCTGTGTTTATGGCGGCCAGCCTGTCCCAGCTCCCACCTGCGCAGTGCCTGTGTTTCTCTGCTGCTCTGGTTCCCACTGGGCCAGCTGTACCATGCGTCTGCTCCCTCCTTCGTGGTAGTGAGATCTCTCGAACCTCCTCACTCTCCCTCACATGGCAGGGCTTGTGTCCACCTGTCTGCACTATACCTTGGCATGAGGACAGGCGCATGACCAACCTTTGTGAAAACCCATTGCCCGTGCTCCATCCCACTGGCCAGAACTCAGACACTGACCCCACAGCAATGCAAGGAAGGGGTCCACATGCGTGTGGGCTTGGGACGTGGCATCGGTCCTGCCACACCACGAAACCCTCTGCTCAGAAGTTTGGGAAATGTAAGCTCGGTGGGCCACTCACCACTAGAGCCACCCCCTCCTTCCCAGACTCCACTTGAGGGAGAAGCGCTGCCTTTTCCATGTCCAGAGTAGAGCCGGAACGCTGGCATATCCTGTCCTCCTGCCCGGCCTCTCCCTCACCCGGTGTTTGAGGGTCAGGCCCCTCTTGGCGTGTACGTACCACGTGCTCCAGGCTGGGGCTGGCACGGGGCTGGGGCCACCTCTGAGCAGAAGTGTGGTCTGTGGCAAGAAGCCCACCCATCCTCATGGAGAGCCTCCCCTGCGTGAGGTCGGATACAGCCTCAGGGTCCAGGTGGGAAAGGGCCCACGGTGGCTCCCCCAAGGCTGCAGGGCACAGTCGTGGGCACGAACAAAGTGCTGCCCGTCAGGAACCCCTGGATGCGGGGGTGACCCACGCCAGGCAGGGGCTGCGGGGCAGGTGAAGGGCTGGGGAGGTGTGGAGCGGGTCAGGGCTCACTGACTGCAGACAGCTCGCTGCGCTCTGAGTGTTGCAAAGCTGCTTCGAGTCACTGTTTTACACCAAATATAAAGAAAACCTCTCCTTTCCACTTGGAAAATTTCATGCCCCATCACAATTAGCTCTGGCAATCCTGAGCAAGCAGACTCACAAACGAGAGAGAGAGAGAGAGAGAGAGAGAGAAGAGGGCAGGGGAGGAGAGAGGGAGAGAGAGAAGCTGCAAAACTCTCATGTCACTTGACTGGCAGCCATCGCTGGGAAAGCAGTTGGCAAATGATCTCTGAGTTTCACATAAATAATTGCAGAAAGTACCGATCATTTAAGGGGAGTCAAGAGGGTCAAATGGTTTCTACTCACAACTTCTCCTTTAAATGACTTCAAAATGCCACTCAGCTGCCTGACCTCAGGCAACATTCCTGAAGGGGAAGAACACCCCTGGACTTTGCACGACGAGGTGGCCGAGGGTCTCTGCCCTGTGCCTTGGAGGGAAAGGCTTTCTTCTCCGGTGGGTTTGAGCAGAGGTTTCTGGGGACCTTGCTCTCTGCTGTCACTGGATCAAGGGGCTGGGCCCTTTTCTGCGTCCCTCCAGGCCACTCATCTCAGCATCATTAGATGACACCTCCGGGCCCAGGGCCTGTGGGCGCTGACAAGCTCAGAGGAGACCTGCCCCTGCAGGATGTCCCTAGAGTGGGCCTTGAACTCTCAGAGCTGCTGAGCAGACACATCTTTCTCAGTCCATTTGTGTTGCTCTAACAGACTACCATAGACTGGGTAATTTTTAAAGAAAATAAATTGACTTCTTGCAGTTTCAGAGGCTGGGAAGTCCAAGAGCACGGCACTGGCGTCTGCTTGACATCTGGTGAGGGCCTTGGTGCTTCGTCACCCTGGGGAGGAAGGTGGGTGGGCGAGACAGCTCATGAGGGAGCCAGAGGGGCAGGGACCAAGCTCACCTTTTACCTGGAGCCCTGCCCCAGGGTGACCAGCCCACTCTGTGGGAGGTGCTGACCTGTTCCCGGGCAGAGCCCTCAGGGCCTTGTCACTTGTTAAAGGCCCCACGTCCCAGGGCTGCTGCACTGGGGATAAAGTTTCCCACACGTGAACACTGGGGGACACATTCAAACCACAGCAGTATCCCTTTGGGGAACATGCCCAGGAGGTTTTCTCTTGGGGACATACCCTGGTGAGGACATGTGGGGTCTGGGTTGACCTGTCTGATGATTCTGACAATTCTGTCTTCACAGTGTGAACAGGCTGCCTGCATCACGGCAAGTGCACGGGCCTGGGCAGGTGCAGACGTGGCCTCCGTGGGGCCTCAGTGGGACCTCTGCTAAGTGCTCAGGTCACCACCCTGGTTGGCACCTGCAGGGCTCCTGCCTCTCTGTGCCCCCACGAGTCATCTTCAGGGTCCAGGGTTTTTCTCTGCTGTGACAGTGTCTGTCACTCTTGTACTCAAAACCTCTGTTCTCTCCTCTCGGTGCCCTTGTTCCTCTGCCTCTCCTTGAGCTGGAACGACCTAGGTTTTTTTCTCTGTCCTTGAGGTCATCTCTGGCCACATCTAGCAGTCAATCGTAATCTTCATCACACACCAGGTCCTGGGGCTGTTCTCCTAATCAGGGGATTTGTATGAAAGTGCAGAGCAGCCTTGACCTAATGTTCCAGAGAAATCCTGGCATGTTGGAGATAACCAGAAAGTGTTTGTTATAATGGAAAACTAACAACTTCTTGGAGAAATCTCATGCGGGACCTACAGCACGGGCAGCACCAGGACTGTGGTCCTTTCTCCCTTTGTGTCCCTGCCTCTCTTCCCTCGTTCCAACCTGGTGGCAGAGAAAGACCAGGGGAGCCGCAGATGGCACAGAAAGAGGGGGCCCCGATAGCAGGTGCTGTGAAAACCATGCCCGAGGCCAGTCTGTGTGCACCCCAGGTGTGGGGTGTCCATGAACCCCATTCATACATCTGTGTGCCTGGCAGTGCTCTGGGCCCTGGAGACCCTCAGGGGGATGGACAGGAATCCTGTCCACATGGGATTCACTTTCTACTGGGAAGACAGACAGCAAACGGTCAAACGGAGAAGATGCGTTACAATGTAATGGTGATTAGTGCTCAGGCTAAAGATGGGGCGAGGAGGGGGTGGGCAGTGTGGGTGGAGCGGGAATCTCGGAGGGGTCACCTAAGACGGTGGTGTTTGAACAAAGACGTAACACTTTGGGGAGCAAACTGTCTGTGTGAATGTCTGGGCCAGGGGTGTCTGGGCATGAGGAGCTGTAAGGGCAGTGGCCCGAGGACAAAGAGGAGGCCAGAATGGCAGTGAGGGCCGTGGTTAGGGTTACGGTTAGTAGCAGGGCCCAGCCAGGGAGGTCATGGGGCAGGTGGAGGGCAGTGAGCAGACGCTGGGGCTGGTTTGATAGTGGAGCCAAAGGGTCCGCTGACAGCTGGATGTGGGGGGTGAGCAAAAGGTGGGGTCAAAGGCACCCCAAGGCTTTGGCTGCGGCACCTGGCGGAGCAGGGGCCTCTTGCTGGGGTGTGTGCTGTTGGGACGTGCTAGAGAGTGGGGCACGTAGTAGAAAGCCCACATGGAGACGTCACGTGGACAGGGGGAGGTTGGACCTGGTGTTCAGGCTGAGATCAGGGCTGGGGGTGATGTGGAGTCTGGAAGCCGTTGGCACCGGGCAGAAACCAGAGGCCGCAGGAGATCCCCATGGTGACAGCTGCGATGGTGGAGTGGACCCGCGTGCCAGGCCCCGCACCGGCGTCTGTCAGTGCACCCTGCACCCTCCACCGCCCTGTGCCGTGGCTCTGCTCCTGGGTCCCTCTTTTCACAGAGGAGGAAACTGGAGCTGAAGTTCTTAAAGCAGCCACCGTGGGGGGAAGGCTTTAAATCTAGGCGGAGAACCCCTGGGTGCTCTCCAAGGCTGGCCTGGGGGCGGCCACCACCCTCCTGCCAGAAAAAAGCCACATCCTCAGTCCTACAGGGGCGAGGCAATGAACTCTGCCAGCAACCCGAGGGTGCCGGGAAGCAGATCCCTCCCGGTCAGGCCTCCAGGTGCAAACACGGCCCAGCCCAGCCGGCAGGTGGGTGCAGTCTGTGTGAGACCCTCTCCCCCGCACACCCGGTGTAGGATTTTATCTGCTCCTTTTTCTTCTTCCAAGCAGCATTTCATACTCACTTTAAAATGTTTTTGCAGCTCTACAGTTTTGTGCATGGTGTGTGTGTGTGTGTGTGTGTGTGTGTGCGCACACATGTGCCCACATGTGTTTTCTAGAGCTGTCATGGATTGGGGAGGTGCAGGGAGCGTGGCGTTAGCGTCTGTGTGCAGGAGGAGAAGTTCTGCCACACCCTCGGGCTTGTCCGCACGCATCGAGCAACCAGGTGTCCTACCTGGATGAAGCTCAGCTTTGGAATTTGGAGGACGCCAGCCCCCTTGAGTCCCTTGAACAAGGACCCCTGGACTGTTGTCTCCGCAAGGCAGGGCACGTCCGCCTCATTCATCGCTGCGCCTCCAACGCCAGCCTCCGTGCCAAATGTCACACGTGGGTGTCTGAAGAGCCACCCGTGGGAGTGACTTTCTCAGGCTGCATCTCCTGTCCGTGCTCACACAGCCCCCCCCTTGCTCGGAGGACTCCAAGTTTCCCATCCAGCTGGGGCACAGACACTCCAACCCAGCCCCTTCCCACAGTGGCCACAGATAAAGCATCTACGCCACAAATCTCCTGTCGACCACCCCCGCCACGGCCACGCGGGGCTTTCCTTCTTGCTTTCTCCCTGTGATTAAAGGAGGAGCCGCTGGAAACCAAAGCGAGCTTCGCTGTTCTTTCCCTAAATCAATGCTGCCACTTCACAGAAGACAAAGGGGGAAAGCAGCGTAACCGTCTCGCAAACATTCTTATTTGCCAAGCTAATGACCTCCAGGGACGCATGCCTCCTAGCGCCTGGAAGTCGGGTCTCTCCAAAACTTGTTTGCGAGAAGTTTCTGGGGAAATTTTTAATAAAGGTCCTGGAGAGCGAGCCCCACTCAGCTCCCTGCAATTACGCAGGGAAAGAACTTTCGCTCGCTCCAAAGTTTCCTTCTTTGCCTCGGGTCTCTTTCTGCTGGTTTAAATCAAAGCCGGCACAGAGAGAACGAAAGCTTTGTGATCTCTCTGCGGAGGGTGGCCCGCGACAAATTAGAAAGAAATGAAATATTCCCACAATATTCGGGCGCCTTTATTGGGTCTGCCACACTGGCAATTATGTTTTCATGTTTCTCACATTGCAGGGCGGTTGGAATTACCTTCCAGAAAGGAACATAGGTTCCATTTGTTCACTCTTGACCGAGGTTGGGTTTGGGTCCAGCGCAGATCTTGGAAAGAGCCCGAGACAGCTGCAGTCCCTAGACCGCCGGCACCTGTCGGGACAGGGCTGGGGAGAGGCAGGTGCTGCCCAGGGGGTGAACATTCGAGGCAGCCCCACACTGGTCTGAGCCGGTGCCTATCCCGTCCTCACACGGCCCTGAGCCGGGGGCCTCCTAAGAGCCAGGTGCCCCCTCACCTGCCCGACCCCGTCCTGCCCCCAGCTCCTCTGGCTGATTGACAGGTGGCCCACTGGGCCAGACAATTACAGGGGTGGATTCAGGGGGAGTTTGATTGGCTAATCCAATCCCACAGCTGGCTTGGTTTTGCATAGACCAACCCTTGACCCTTGGAATGTCAAATGACTAGGAAGGGGTGGAGAGAAGGAACTTTCTCCTGCAGGATTGTATAGGTTATGGGGTGAGACTTTAAAAAAAAACATCTCCCCCCATGGTATGGATTGAATTGTGTTCCTTCCTCCCCCCTGAATTTGTGTGTTGCCGTCCTCACCCTCAGGACCCCAGACACGAGGTTGCTGTGGATGTAATTAGTGATGGAGAGGCCGGCCGCAGTGGGGGCCCTGATCCCAAGTGACTGGTGTTCCTATAAAATCGGAACATGCGGACACAGACACACGCACAGGGAGAAACCGCGGGAGACGGGAGCGGCGCGGCCGCGAGCCGGTTGGGAGGCGGCCTGGACAGGGGCTGCCCAGAGGCTGCGGAGGGCGGTGGCCCTGCCGGCACCTGGTTTCAGGTTTCTGGTCCAGAACGTGAGACTATAAATTTATGCTGTTTGACTCCCCCGCCCAGTCTGTTATGACGGCCTAGCCAACTAGCACAGCGTGTCTATCCGTGTTTATCTAGAATTATCTCCGTGTTTTTCACCAGGTGGTCTCCCTGCAGTGGCTCTGCTGTGGTGGGCGACTTGTGCACCAGTGGTGCAGTGGTGTTTACCGCCTTTTGATTGCTCCGTATTTGGCAGCTTTGGTGGCTGCTCTTCTAGCAGGCGCGATCCCGGCGGAGTCTGGATCTGCTGCTTGGGACGGGGAGGGCGGCTGGTCCCTCGGGCGCCTGGCGAGAGTCCCCTCAGCACGGCCGGCCCCTCCCCAGAGGTGAGGGGTCCAGTCTGCTCAGCCCATTGCCGGGTGTTTTTCTCCCCGTGACTGTGTGGAAATGCCAAACAGGGTGCGGCACGGGCCGTGGCCTCGTGCTGATTACGACCCGGCGCGTTTGCAGAGAGCTCCTGTCGGGGAGGGTTTTCTAGCTCGTCGCCGGGCTGCCGGCACTCGCGGAGCATAATGAGAACATTCCACAAGGAAAATATCAGCCATTTGCATATTTCTCGGGATGCGATAATGTGATTCCGGAAGCCCAGTCGCTGATGATGCCATTTAAAGTTCACGCCTGTTTCTGTCGCTCTGCGCTACTCTACATCGAAAGTGGGGCGGGGACACCTGTGTGGGGCAGGTGGATGGGATTCGCTGTCCACAGAGATCACCTGTGTCCTGGTCGGCCGCACGGAGGGGCTGGGGACGCGGAGCAGCCTCTCTGTGCCTCACCTGAGGCTGTCGCGCTGGGACAGCTCGGCTCCCCCCGTCTGGGCCCGAGCAGGTGTTTCTCCGGATCTGGTGAAACCGCGCTGGACTCGCCCCCGACGGTGACTGCCGGGGATGTTGGTTGCAGAGGTCGTCCTCTAAGTGCCACTCAGGGAACGTGGCCTCTGGGCGTCTTTCATGTTCCAGATTCCCTGTCCTAGTCGCTCCTGTGGGCAGTCTGACGGATGAGGACGAGGGCAGGCGTGACCGGCCGGAGCAGAGATGTCCCAGATGTCTCAGGGTAACTGTGGGCCGGGCCTGGGAGCTCACCCGGTAGCTCCACTCGCCACTGAAATGGCTTTTTGTTTTTCCAGTGTGTGTGGGGGTGGCAGAATCTCAGGGCACCAATGACCAACGCTGGAAACGCAGCCTTTGAAGGACCCAGAGTCAGAAATGACAGCAGTGGCCGCGCTTGCTGAGTGTCTGCCGTGTGGCCACACCCACCGCGCCTCCACCTGGGCCCATCATGCACCAGCCAACGGTGCGGCTCCGGAGCTGTCCCCGGCGCAGACGAGGGGCCGGTGTGCAGGGTGCGGGAGGAGCTGCCCAGGCCACGCAGCTTGACACGACAGCCCACGATTTGCCCAGGTCTCCTGCGGCTGCCGTGACACGTCACCATGGCCTGGGTGGCTTCCGACAACAGAAACTTCTTTTCTCACCTTTCTGGGGGACACGAGTCTGAAATCAAGGTGTCGGCAGGGGTGTGCTCTCTCTGAAGGCCGTGGGGAGGGCCCCCTGGCCTGGTCCAGCCATCCTGTCATCCTTGGCTTGCGGTCGTACCCCTCAGTCTCTGCCCCGTGTACGTGGCTTCCTCCCCTCTGCAGTGTCTGTGTCTTCTCCTCTTCCTGGGGACACCAGCGGTGGACTTAGGACTCATCCTAATCTAGTATGCCCTCATCTTACTAAATTACATCCACAAAGACCCTCTTTCCAAGTGAGGTCACCTTCACAGGTGTTGGGGTTGGGACTTCAGTACCTGTTTTGGGGGACACAATGCAGCCCACACCGCTCAGCATCCCCCGCACGCTGCCCACGGGGGGCGGGCGGTTGTTTTGGAGCACGGTGGCGGGTTGGAAGGAAACCCACACGCCAGCCGCAGCTCCTGATGTCTCCTCCACCTGTGCAGAGACATCGCCCATGGCTGTGAAGGGGACAGGCCGAGCAGGCAGCAACCGCTCACCTGCGAGTGTCGGCGACGAGTCATGTCGGGGGTGGGGTTGTTGCCGTGTGCTTTGAAAGACACCTTGTGTCATCATGAGACTGCGTACAAGGACCCAGGTGAAGGTGGTCTCCGCAGGTGGGCACAGGGCTTGCACCCTGCTTCACACCGGACCCGCAGCCCTGAAGAAGGTCCACCTCCGGGAACACGCCACCTGCGACTGGACCAGCTCCGGGCTGCGCTGTTCTCTTGGGCACCTGCTCCTGTCCCAGCCCCCACCTCCCTCTCCCACAGCAAAAACCTTCTGTGCCTCCCACCGCGTCCACATGGTTTGGGGTGAATGGAGACCCCTAGAGGGGCTGGGAGTGGGCTTGGAGGAGGGGAGGTGGGGAGGGTTGTGAGGAGATTTGGGAGGCTGGGGTCCTGCTTCTGCACCTGCCACTTGCCAGCACGTGACTCTACGGGGTCTTCCTCCTGGGCCTTGGTTTCTTTATTTGGGGAAGAGGTTCCTGCGACTTTCTTTGGCCTCTCAGAATTGCTCTGAAAACCTATGGACATAATAGTGGATCCCCACGTGACCCTATAGACGAGAATTCTTCATCCTGGGTGGACATTAGAATCACCAGGTGCTTTGAAATGTTCCATGTTTGGGGTACACCCAGATGCAGTACGTCTGAACCCGCCAGCAAGGTTTGGAAGACCCCAGGTGGTGCCAGTGAGCCGCTGGGGCTGGGAGCTGTGGCCGCAAACCCCTGAGCCACAAGCGGGCGGAGGGTGGCGTCCGGTGCCCGCTCACCAGCAGGGACTCTCCCCTGCGGAAGGCCTGGGGGGGGCAGGGGCTGGTGGAGACCCTGAAGCCCGACCCCAGGACCTGGAGGGGGCCGAGTGGTGGCCCCTGAAAACAGATGTGTCCACCTGCTAACCCCCAGGACCTGGGAACAAGACCTTATTTGGAAAAAGAGTCTTTGCATATGTAATTAAGATTCTTGAGATGAAATTACTCTGGACTATTGGGGTGGATCTTAACTCCAGTGACCAGTGTTGTGGGTAGAATTGTTTCCCCCAAAAGATACGCTGAACTCCTCACCCCTGTGGCGCAGAATGGCGGCTCATCTGGAAACGAGGTGTTTACAGGGGAATCAAGTTGGAACGAGGTCATTAGGGTGAGTCCTGATGAAATGTGACTGGCGTCCTTACGACAAGGGGAGTTTCAGACACAGACACACGCAGAGGGGTGACAGTGCCAAGCCACAGGGAGAAGATGGTGTCTACAGGCCAAGGAACACCCGAGGGCACCAGACGCTGGAGGGGCCTGGGGCAGAGCCTCCCTCCAGCCTCGGAAGGAGCCAGCCCTGCCCACCCTGCTCTCGGCCTTCTGGTCTCCAGAACTCTGAGAGAACATGTTTTTGCCATTTTAAGCCACCGTATTGTTTGGTACTTTGTTATGGCAGTCCTAAGAAAATAGCACGAGTGTCGTCGGACTGACGGAAACCCAGAGGACATCCCCACAAAGGCCCCTCGCAGCGGGATTAGGTTGGGGGCCTTGACGTGGGGGGTCCCCCTGGCATATCCGGCGGGCTCCGTGTGGCCACCCGGGAGGCAGGAGGGTCGGAGGCGGGAAGAGGAGAGGAGACGGCGGCAGAGGTTGCAGCGATGCACCTTGGAGGTGGCGGAAGGAGCCGCCAGTCACGGGGCAGGGTGGCCCCAAGAAGCAGAAAGGACAGAGAGACGAATTCTCTCTTGGAGCCTCTAGAAGGACCCAGACCTGATGACAACTGGGTTGTGTCCCTGTAAGACTCATTTCAGACTTCTGCCCTCCAGAGCTTTCTTCCGGAAGGTACTGGGTGTGTGCTGTGTCAAGCCGCTGAGTTAGTGGCGATTTGTGGCAGCAGCAACAGGAGACAGACCCGTCGCCCTTCTGCTGTCCCGAGCGGAGGAGAATGCGTGTGGACTGAGGGGGCCGGTGTGACACGTTCCAGCTGCATGGACGTAACTCACGGGAGCCAGGACGGCGAGACCAACGCGGAAACCGCCCTACCGTGACAGTGCGGCCGATCATGCACTCGCGTGTAACAGCGCGTTCCATTTGGGGATGGAAAAATCCAACGGGCCACAGAGTCATGCGGAGACTGTTTCCCAAGTCGTGTGTGTGCGTGTGTGTGTGTGTGTGTGTGTGTGTGTGTGTAAATTTGTTTTTTTTGGTCGGGGAACTACCCTTAGTGGCTGGTTTGGGAATTCATCCATCAGCACGTTATTACCGGGCCCCCAGAGCCAGAGGTCGGTTTAGAATTAGAGATAATTTGAGCTCTTCCCTCCCTTAGTGAATACTCCTGACATCTCTAGGAGTGGAGACCTGGGTGTGAATAATTACCGTCAAAATAGCTGGGTAAGCAAACCCCTGAAGAGTCTTTGTAATTTCATTCCTGCCCCCTGTCCTCAGAGCCCCCTCCACTAACTTTCGTTGTCATGACATTTTGTGTCTCTGTCCCCCCCAGAGACGTGAAGGACGACCACCACGGAGAACTGAGTGCGGAAATGGCCTTGAGGTTGAAATTTCATGAATGAAGAAGAGCAGGGAGCCCTGGAGGACCCCAGGCCAGCACCCGGAGCCACTGATGTCCCCATGAGGGCTTCTGCAAAGCATGTAGAGGCAGCTGGTGTCCCGCAGGGTTCACACGTGTGACGGAAAACTTCTGCCTCGAGTTCTGGCATTCTCTCTCTCTCCCACGTCTGACTTCAGGTTGTGAGTGTACGTAATGAGGACACACACAGTTTGAAATGTGAGCCGTTTTCGCAGACATGCACTCTGGGATTATGCAGTGTTTATTAAACTGAACTTGCAAGACTGGCATCTTTTAATTAGGGCAAGAGCACCTCTGCCGACGCGATGCTGCTGTAGGTAGTGGAGAGGTGGGAGGTGCCAGGTGCCAGGTCCCCAGAAGGCCAAGGGACGTCATCAGGAAGGAGTTGAAAAGGCACGGCTGGTGCAATCCTGCCTTTGCTTCAAGATGTTTCCCCCCCTGCCCTGGCGTGGTCTCAGGGGCCCCAGGGTCCAGGTCGGCCTCCTGCATGGCAGCGCCAGCCTGCCTGCGATTTCAAGTTGCAAAGCGAACATGCAGAAGTGGTGGTGCGGACCTGGGCAGGTGCCTTGTCGGAGGCCTCTCAGCAGGTCTAACAGGTGCAAGATGTAATTAGATGCATAATGTTAGGTCGTTCCACTTACTTCCCTTGAAACCGCATTATGAAACTGAGGCACAACTAGTGACAATGACAGAAAGGGCCTGATGCACGGTCTCAGCTTGTGCTGGCAGTTTGGCCCGACACGTTGGTCACCGGACAGGGGCCTGGCTCGGTGCTGTCAGCCATTAAGGTGGTGTCCCTGCAGCGGAGCTTGGGCACCAGCGGCTTGACTCCTGCAGATGTGCGGCCAGGTTTGTTGAGCACCTACTCCATGCTAGATGCGCCATATACCCATTTTCTTCACTCACCGCCAAAGCTCTAGGAGGCCGGGGCTGCTCAGATCCCTGCCCTGAGTCCCTCTCCCTGCCCCCCACTGGCCACCTCCTTCCTCCTCTCTCTGACGGGCATCTCTCCCCTGGACCCCCACAGGAGCCTGGCGTCTACTCCTACCAAACCCCCCGTCTGAGGTGGCAAGTCAGTGAATGAAGATGAGCAGGGAGCCCTGGAGGACCCCAGGCCAGCACCTGAAGCACATTCTTTAAAAAACAGATCAAATCTGGGCCCTGCTAAAATGTATCAAAATTACATAAAAAACACACAACAGGGCCTGCGACGTTATTATCAGGCACTGACTACTTCCTAACATTTGTTTTAAATGAGACAATATTTATTAATTTATAACTGTGGTAAAACACACATAAAATTTACCGTC
>CM052444.1:105686777-105701931 GCA_028533085.1 Varecia variegata
GCTTAAGGAACAAAGGCAGTTCCTTGCCTCGCAGAGCGGAACAGCCAGGGAGAGCTCCAGCATCAGGTGTAGCTTGATCAGGGCTCACTGCCCTGGCGGAGCCTGGTTTTCCTGTCTCTACTTCTGGTGTTGGCCTCCTGCCCCCCAGGTGCCTGGAAGATGCTGTGGACAGTGCTCTGGGCTGCGCCTTTCCCACCTTGAATTCATACAAATCAGACAAAACAGTTTCTTCCAGTGCTCCTGCCGGACCTAGAAGGCTTTTCCTTCCCAGGAATCTTCCGACATGAGCCCTTGGGTTTCAGTGGTCAGGTGGCTCCCAGGACTGTTTACGAATCAATTGCTGTACCCACGGGGCTGGGATACACGATTGGCTGGCACAGGTCATGGGGAGACCTTGGAGCTTGGGATGGCATCAATGCCCTGCAAGGCCCTCTGCTGAGAGTGGGGGGTGGTGTTTCTGCTCCTGGGGACAGTCAGAGGCTACTGGAAAGCAAGGGGCACGGAGGCTCCTGCCGACACAGGTGTGCTCTCTGCGCTGCGGGCAGACAAGGCAGATACCCCAGGAGGGAACAGTTGACCCTCCTCTTCCTCATCCACATCTCTTAGCCCTGCAGGGGCCCCATTTCCAGGTGGGAAGGCTGCGACCTTTCCCACATACTCAGCACCTGGCACCTGAGCCAGCCCCTCTCTCCAGGGCTGTGCCTGCCTTCCCTGGGCTCCGTCCTCTGCGGTCCACCCTGTAGTCCTTAACACAGGGCCCCTGCCAGGGTCGGGCCTGGGCATTTCCACGGCCAGAGCCCCTCCCTGATTGTCTGTGGTCCAGTACAGGGCTGCAGCTGCCATGAAGGTCACTTTAGCACCATGGGAATTGCTGATGTCCTGATTCTTCTCATAGGCAAGTTCCTCTTGTACAAATTAACCTAATGTCATGAAGCATTTTAAATCACATGAATCTAGTTTTTGAAAAAAATTCAAATGTGCCAGATGTGACTACCTCCACCTCCCTGTCTCCCCCACCGCCCCCAGCCCAGGTAAGTCGGGGCCTGACTGGGCATAGGGGAAGCCCCAGCTGGACATAGGGAAGGCCCCGGCTGGACATAGGGGAGGCCCCGGCTGGAGCGGCACAGTGGTCGGAGGTGCCGGGAGGAGAGGCAGCGCCAGGTGGGGAGGCAGCAGGGAAGGGGGCCGGGCTTCCTCCTGGGTCAGGCTCTGCCGTCCCACCTGCCATTCCCCCAGCTGTAGTGTCCATACGAGCCTCTTCCAGGTGTGACTTCCTGAAGTTTGCAGTCCGTTCCTCCCTCCCTCTCTACTCCTCTCTCTCTCCCTCCTTCTCTCCCTCCATTTGCCCCACCCCAGGGCACTGCTGTGTTTCCTGGGGGGTGCAGTGGTCAGTGGGAGGACATTTCCAGGTTAGTGGCCGTAACGGTTGACTGGAGGCCGTCACCCTGGCAATGCGACAGTCCTGTGTGGCTCAGAGTGAGCAGAGGCTTGGCCAGCAGTGGATGTTCCTCTTCTCCCACTTAGCCGGGCGGGAGTGTTGGGAGGAGCCCCCGGATGAGGAAGGGGCAGACGCTCCCCCCCTTGGCGCCCAGGGCAGGGAGGCTGGATTTGGCATCTTATCCGGCACCTCCTCTGGAAGCCCAGGAGGCTGCAGCCTGAAAGGTCAACATGACAGTTGCACCTTCCTCTCTGTTACTGGCGTGGCTCCCTGTCTGGGCGCTGGACCCAGAAAGCCGGGAGCAGTCTTGCCCCTCTGCCCCGTCGCCGTCCTCCCGAAGGCCGAGTGAGCAGGCGGCTCCGCGAGCATGGGGATGGGGCTTCCGTCTTGTCTTCTTTGCTGCGGCAGCCCCTGCCGCAGAGGCGCCTCCCCCAGCGTCCAGCAAACCACTGCTGAGCGGACGAGGACATGTCTCTGCCGGGGCCCTTGTCCCCGCTCCGCCCCTGCCCTGCCAGGGCCGCTCCAGCGGCAATGGGCTCCTGCCTCTGGGCCCTGCAGCCGCCCGGGGATCTGGAGGGAAAAGCAAACAAGCCAACAGGATGTGCCGGCCCCGATGCCCCGTGGGCTCCACCTCAGTGTTCTTGAGACCTCCGTGGCCTCTGAAAGGATGGCTTTCCAGTGCCTGCGTCTCGGGGAGATGGAGTCTGTCCTTGTTCTGGGAGCCACCTTGTCCTGCTGGGTGAGAACAGCACTACCCTGCCTCCTGGGGGGGCTGAGCTCTCGCAGCCCCAGGTGTTAGGGCTCCTTCTGTTTAGCAAGGAGACTGGTGACTCTTTAGCAGGGGCCCTTTGCACAGGGACGCAGACATGTTCTGTCCTCTGACCGTGAACACGGCCTGGGAAGTGTCAGTCTTGTTTACTGTTCGGCAGCCACTTGCTCAAATCAGGAAACAGGACGGCGGCAGGAACCAGGCACAGAGTTTTCATTTTCTCACGTGGGATGCGCTCACTGGGCACCGTTAACACACAGCGATGCTGTGCCTGTCCCTGGCACAGACGGCCGGGCGATCGCAGTCGTGCGCTTTGTCCACGGCGTGGGGCCGGGCCATGTGCCCTCCTGGCAGGGTTAGCACTTCCCCCAAGGAAACAGAGCTGGACTCACCTCTGTGCAGAGAGAGGATGTGGGCAGTGAGCTGGTGAACACCTGGGGTCACCTTGCAGAGCTCTGGAGCCGTGGTGACCTGGGCTGGGGTGGGTGATGCGGGTTAGCCTGGACCATGGGGACCCGTGTGTGGAACATATGCACGGTCCTTTGAGGGTTGAGGAGGCTGCCTGGGGAGAGGTGTGTACTGGAGGATGGGGTGTCCTGAAATGCAGAGGAGGGGGCAGCAGCCGTTATTTCAGCATTGATGGAAACGCTTCCCCCAAAGCTGGAAGGTTGGGGCGGCGATTGTGTGACTTCCCCCTTACACAGCTTCAAGTTCCTCCTGTGGCTCTTCAGAGCAGCACCCAGCAAGGACGCCCTGACCCCACCGGGTTCCTCTGCACTTCGCGTATTTTCTGTGCATTGATCCCTGCTCTTGTCTTTTACATTCTTTCTTCTCCTTACTTTGGATTTGATTTGTTTCTGTTTTTCTAGCTTTGTAAAGTAAACCATAGGGCCTTTGTTTTAGCTCTTTCTCCAATATAAGAATTTAAAACAATCGATTTCTTCCCTGAACACGACTTCACTGAACAATTCAAATTTTGTTATATTTTTTATGACCATTAAATTTGAAACATTTAAAAATGTCCCTTCAGTTTTCTTCTTTGACCCATGGATTATTTAGAAATATCTCATTTCATTTCCAGATATTTAGGCTTCCTCTAGCTTTCTAATTGAATTTATTTACAATGTAATTCTTTTGTGGTCAGAGAATAGTCTCTTTAGGATTGTAGTCTTTTTAGATTTATTGAGATTTGTTTCCTGGCCCAGCATAAGCTGTATCTTGGTGAAAAAGAAATATATATATATCTTATTTTTGAAAAGACTGTATGTTCTGCTATAGTTGGGTATAGTTTTCTATAAATATCAATTAAGTGAAAATAGTTGACAGGGTTCTGTCTGTCTTTACTGATTTTTTATTCTATTTGCTCTGCCAATTGATGAAGAAACAGCATTTTGATCTTCTATTATTGTTGTATTGTTGTCTATTCATTTCTTTAATTTTGTTAATTTGTGCCTTGTGAATTTTGAGGCTTTGCTATTAGGTACATATACATTTATTATTGATATGGCTTCCCGATGAGTTGACCCTTTTAACATTATAAAATGCCTCTCTTTATCCTGGCCACACTCTTTGTCCTGAAGTCTATTTTATGTGGTGTCAATGTGGCCACCCAGCCCTTTTATGTGTATTCGTTGCATGATGTATCTCTTTTAAATCAATTTGTTAACGTACCTTTGTCTCTATAAAGTGCTTGTCTTTGAAACGTCCTCCAGTTGGGTTTTGCTTCCTCATGCATTTTGAAGCTCTCTGCCTTGTGTAAATAGCGGTCAGTCTGCTAACGGTGACTGCAGTTACGGGCGGGTTGGCTCCAGGCTCACCAGTGTGCTCTCATTTCACTTTCGTCCCTCCACTCTCCCCTGCTCTGGACCACCTCTCCCGCTTCCTTCAGGATTGTTTGAATACTTTTCAGAATTTCATTTTAACTTATCTTTCGACTTTTAAGATATTCCTCCTTGCATTTTTAAGAGAGTTTGTGCTCTAGTGGTTAGAAGAAACTCTCACACATTTTGCAGTCTACTTGGAGTTCCTATTGTGCAGCTTCACAGGGATGCGACAACGTGTCACTGTGACTGTGCTGATGCAGGTTCCACCCCCAACCCTTTACGCTGCGGTTTTGTGTGCAGTACATCCACAAACGTCACAGACACACAACACATGCTACCACTTTTACCTCAAACAGTCACATTCCTTTTGGCAAAATGTAGAGGAAGAAATCATCTTTTATATTTAACTAGGTATTTGCCATTTCTGGTCCAAATTTCTTCCCTTTAGCCTGACAACTTCCTTTCGTATTTTTGCAGTGGAGGTCTGCTGGATGTGGATTCCGGTTGTTTGATTGTATCCAAAAATGTCTTTATTTTCCCTTCATTTTCCTGTATATAGAATTTTGTGTTGACACTTTTTTCCCCTTTTAGCAATTTAAAGATGCTGTTCTGATGAATAGACTCCATAGTTTCTGTAGCGATTTAAATTATATTTTCTATGTATGGGATTTATTTTTTAGTTTCTGATTGCTTTTAAGATTTTTACTTGATCTTTGTTTTTAGCAGTCTGATTATTCTGTGTCTGGGCATGGTTTTCTTTATATTGATCTGTTTATGGTTTACTAAGCTTCTTGAAACCGTAAATTTGTATCTGTCACCAAGCTTGCAAAGCTGTGTATATTTTCAAATATCTTTTCTGCTCATTCTCTCTCTGATCTCCAATTACTTATATTTTAAGGCTGGTCCCTGAGGTTCCATTCATTTTTTTTCAATTTTTTTTCTTTATTCTTTATATTGGATAGTCTCTACTAATCTATTTTCAAGTTCATTGACTTATTTATTAATAATTTCCATGCTGCTATTATATAGTTAAGTTTTTATTTCAGATATTCTCAGTTTTAGTTTCAAATGTTCCATTTTATTTGTGTTTACATTTTACTGGTTATTACCCTTTTTTTAGAGATGGGGTGTCATGATGTTGCCCAGGCTGGCCTCATACTCCTGGGCTCAAGCGATCCTCCTGCCTCGGCCTCCTGAGTAGCTGAGACCACAGGCATGTGCTGCCAGGCCCAGGTTTTTACATTTTCTATTTCTCTTTTAACAAGTCAGAGTTCCCGTTTTTCCACTTGTCATCAGGGCATTTTCCTTTGCTGCATGGAGCGTGGCTATAACGGCTGCTTTAAAGTCTTTATTAATTCCAGCATTTGGGTAATCATGGATGTGATCTCTATTCATTGTCTTTTTACTTGAGAATTAGTTCCACTTCCCTGGTTTTCTTGCATGTTAGTGATTTTGGATAGTATCTTGGACGTCGTGAATAGTATCTATGGAGACTCTGGTGTCTTGTTATATTTCTCTGAAGATTACTGTTACTTTATTTTAGTAGATAATTAACTTGGGTAGACTCAAACCACAAATTCTCTCTCACCAATAGGTAGCCACGGTTCAGATCTCAGTTCAGTTACATTTTATTTTTTTTTTCTTTAACTGGGTTGTTTGCAGCCTGCACTTGCATGCACAGTTTAAAGGTCAGTTACAGACTTTGGGTTGAGATTAAATACAGAATCTGGGGCTCCCTTCTCTTGCTTCAGTCTTTATGCATTCTCGTCTCACTCCCCAGTGTCTGTGGCCACCCGGGCCATGTCCCTTCCTAGCCAGAGAGGTGGCTGGTTTTCTAGCAGAGCTTCAGCTGCACTGCACCCTGGCAGAGTCAAGGTTTCACCCAGACCAAAGCCACAGAGCTGGGAGGCTCACCATACACTGGCCCTTCTGCAAAGTGTGGGCATTCCTCCCACATCTTCCTGCCTCTGCTCACTCTCTAGAGCCTTTCGGTAGTTTTGTTTGTTTTGTTTTTGGCCAGAGTTTACAGTTATTTTGTGTGGAAGGGTTGGTTCACTGGGAGCTTACTCTGTTGTATGACCTCAATAAATATTTAATTCTCTTTATTTATTTATTTCTGTTTACTTACTTATTTTCTCGGTTAGCCTTATCTTTGGAGCCCTGGGCACCGGGGCTATGTGCCTCCCGTTCTGCCACTGGAATGGAGCAAGGAAGGGGAAGGGCCTGGAAGGACAGTGTGAAGGAAGTGTTTGCTAATTAGCGCCCGAATCCTTGCTCCAACCAGAGCAACTTGCATTTTTCTTTCTATTTTATATATGGACATTTCAAGTAAGATTTCATTGTGAAATTTTTATTGCCTAAAATGTACTTGAAAATCATTTGTTTAAATACTCTCCAAGTTCTGACAGTCTAAGAAGCTCGGCTGGCTCTAGGGTCTGTAGCCGCTGCCGTGTTTAGGTCCCTGGCTCCTGGCAGACTGCCCTGCATTGGAGCCCTGGCTCGCCAGTCACCCGCGGTGCCACCTGGGGCTGGTCCCCTGCTTCTGCTGACCTGCAAGTCTCCCTCTTTAGGATGGAGATGGCCACACCCCTTCCAGGAGGGAGGTGGTCACACCCTGTTTGTCCTTCTGCAGAGGCATCGCGGGTGGCAGGTGTGTGTTAGAGACTGAATGTTCTGGTTCCTCCAAAATCCATAGGGTGCAGCCCCGCCCCCCAATGTGATGGTATTTGGAGACGGGGACTTTGACAAGGTGATGAGATCATGGGGGGGGCCCTCTTGATGGCATTAGTGCCCTATAAGAAGAGACACCATAGAGCTCTCTCTCCTCCTCTGCCATGTGAGGACACTTAGGGAAGGCAGATGTCACCCAAACCCGATCCTGCTGGCACCCTGATCTCAGACTCTCGGCCTCTAGAACCCTGAGAAATGAATGTCTGTTGCTTAAGTCTCTCAGTCCATGTCACTTGGCTGTGGCAGCCTAAGGTGCCTAAGGCAGAATGTCCGCTGCTGATCAGTCGTAACGTCAAAGGTTGCACGGACACCTCTGTGCATAAACGCAGAAGCATTGGAGAGTTTGACAAGCTTCCAGACAGGGAAGGAAGAGCCCCTCCCCGGCTCCACGCAGGCCGCCGTATCCACGCGGTGCTGATGGTTTCATCGACAGCTCCGAGGACAGGAGCTCTCTGCTCATTGTCAGAGACGTGGCTGCTGCCAATTGGGTGCTTTAGAATCGACAGTCACAGGCCCCATTATTGACAGCTGCCTGCTCCTCGGGATGGGCTGGCGGGGAGATGGCCTCTGACAGTCACCTCCCAGGGTGCAGCACATGGGAGGCGACTAGGATCCGGCTATGCGGGGCATTGTCCGCTGCACAAAAGGGATCCTTACTTGTCCCACCTTAAATATTAATGGCTAGCATCTTTTAATACCCTTAATGCAGGTTGATTTTAAGGATTTAAGCATTTTAAGGAACATGTCTAAACTGAAGTCTGCTGCCCCATTATTTGAGTCCGGGTGTATCTGGGAGTGAGAAGGACACTGCATGGTGTCTGCCCTCGGGAGAAAACTCCGTGTGGAAGTGCAGTGGGGGAGGGTGGGGAGGGAAGAGGTGTCGCAGTGGCCGCTGTCCGGTCCGCTGCTTCGCAAGGTCATCATGAGATGTGATTTTCCAAGTGCCCCCTTGTTGCTGTGGGCACAAACGAGACACGAGGTCACTGGAAATCCATGCGGAAGTCCTGCTGTGTGTCAGGTTCCAGACGATGGCTCTTTCTTGTCCCTCCCCCAGGCGGAGGAAGGCTAACCTGGCAGTGCACAGGAAAAATGTTTTACTTTGGTTCAAACCTTTCAATCTGTTGTAGCTCGGGAGCTTGTCCTCATCTGCACGGCCAGTGCTAACCTCTGTGTGCGCAGAGGAGGGAGTCGGTGCTTAGGCTCAGGACCAGGTGGCCCGGCCACGGCAGCCCGTGCCGCCCACACTCCGGCTTATCCCGGCAACGTTCAGGAACCACCTAACGGTCTCTAACATGAAAAAAAGATTTTTTTTCTCCCTGGCCTCAAAAGGGGGGGATTTGCTGAGTTTCGAGGCTGAGTTAACCCCCTTTGCCCGCAGAGACCAGGATCCCAGCCTCGTGGCAGAGGTGGATCATCTGACCAGGGGGTTCTGTGCCAGAGGAGGTCTTGGGCAAGTACTTCCTGCTTGTTGGTTTGTTGTAACCAAGATCAGCCCATGTTTCTTGAACAGACCAAGGGCTGGGAGGGGCTGTTTGCAGAGTTAGAGCTCTGTACTGCCTCCCCGCAACCCGTGTGTGCAGGAGAGTGTGTGTGTGTGTGTGTGTGTGTGTGTGTGGTCTCGCTGCTCCCTTTGCTGTCACTTTGATGTCTTCAAAACAACCGGTGTGCTCAACTCTGACAGCTGCAGGGACAGGCCTGGTGTCTGTGCCTCGGTGGAGAGTCTGGGGGGTCGGGAGTCCTAGCACACAGGTCACCCCGAGGTGGCCCAGAGCCCTTCCCTCCGTCTGACTCAAATCCCCACCCGCGGTGACGGAGCGGGGCCAGCGCGCCGGCTTCTCTGCGTTTGTCTCTGAGGCCACGAGTCGCTGCGGAACTGGAGGAGGGACTCCACCTGAACTGATTTTCCTCCAGGCAGCTTCCTGAGAACAAAGTTTTATGTGGCAGATAATGAGGAAAACAGCTGTAAAATCCTAAAGGAATGAAAAATAATTTCTGAAGAGATGCTGGAAATCTCTTAGAATGAGAAAGTCACATCGGCGCCTTCAATCACTACGGGCAATGTGCATCTGTAACACACATCTTAATAGGCATTAAAGACATTTTAATGCAAAAACAATCTAAAAGTTGGTAAACATGTGTCTTTTGTTGATATGCGGCAGATATTTCGGGGGGAGGCAGGGGCTGGGGCTCATTAGCTCTGGGTTGCTTTATTAGGTGCACTGTTGCTCTGAATATTTTAGCAGCTGAAGTGCAGACTTGGATGCCCGTGATACTGACAGAATAACTCAAGAATCTGTTTCAGAGGTGGGCTAATGTTAAACCCTGGTGCACCTGTTTCCAGCGGCAACAGCAGACAGCTCCAAACGCTCGTTTTTCCTTCGCAAAGTCAACTGGGCTTGAGAGGCGGCAAAGCAGCCTGAGGCCGGAATGTCACGGAAGCTCAGGCCTGGCCAGGCGAGAACCGCTAGCTACCCGGTGCGGGAGAGGGACCAGCCCTCAGGGCTTTGGCTTCGGAGGCTCCTGCAGCCGGAATTTCACCCGTTGGTGCGGGAGGGAGCCAGCTGTGGCGGAGGGAGAGGAAAAGCGCTGATAACCCCAGACAGTGCCTGGTCTCACCTGGGCCACGCGGACATGGCGCACAGCAATTGCTCGTTACTGGGTTTATCACCTAATTAAGGGACCGAGAACACTAACAGCTCAGCCATTCCGCCCTTACTGTGTGCCAGGCACGACGTTCAGCGTCCAACGTGGGTCACAAATGGGGCCCATTTATCAGCTCGAGGTTGCTGCAGTTGGGGTCGGGGTCCGGGCACGGCTCAGCTGGGGCCTCGGTTCAGGATCCCCCGAGGCTGGGCGGAGGCGACAGCTGGGCCGTGTTCTCATTGGAGATTCCACCGTGGAAGGCCCTGCTCCTGCGTTTTTAGAGGTGATGGTCAGAACTCATTTCCTTGCAGTTGCAGACTGCAGTGACTTTCTTCTCCATGGCCAGCAGGAAGGAGGGTCACTGCTGCCTGGGGACTCTGACTTTGGGGAGGGTCCCTTTCCCTCTTTCAAAGGGCTGTCTGCTTTGGCCAGGCCTACCCGGGAGGGCCTCTTTTTGATTAACTCAAAGGCAACTGAGCAGGGACCTTCATTCCGTCCGCCAAGCCCCGCCCCCTTTGCCGTATTCTAAGGTGGGAGCAGGTCGGGGGAGGGGATCACGCAGCAGCGGAGACATTGGGAAGCGGGAACCAGGGGCCACGGTAGGACACACCTGCCGTCATCACTAACTCCCACCCACACCTGTGAGCTGTTCGCAGGTCCACATGTTGCTGTTCCTCACGCTTCATTCTACCCGTGCGGGGGCCATGTCTGATGGGCCAAGTGGCTTGTCTAAGGTCGCCAGCTGGAAACGGGTTGAGCCAGGATTCAGACCCAGAATAGCCGATGCCAGAGCGCCTGCACGGTGCTGTCCTGTGGTCCCCAGTGAGAGAATGAGGAGGCAGAAAGGCCCTGTGGGAAGGGTCACGGTGTCTCTGTCACAGGAAACATGCATCACAAAAATAACAGGATGAGTTTGCTCCTTGGCGTAAAAGAGCGCTGAGCGAAAGCTGGGTCCAGCCCTGATTCTCCTTGTGCTTTTATGTGCTGGCTACGGAAGTGGAGCTCAACAGGGTCTCTCCGGCTGGGGGCGGGGGCACACGGTAGCTGGAGTGCGAGCGCGTCCTGGTTGACAGAGGCTGACACGTAGGTCTGGAAGTGGCACAGCTCTGACTGTTCCGCTGCTCACGATGGTGTGGTCAGGACGTGCTCAGTGAGCACCTGGGCCAGCCGCACGCGATGCTCACACATCCTCCGGCATCCCTTGGAGCATGACTGTGACGCCCATGTTAACAACAGGAAAATGGCACTTCCTGGGAGTCAAGAGATTTCTACAAGGTCACGCAGCTTGCGTGTGTGGCCAAGGTGAGACTGGAGTCCAGGGCTAGGCCCATCGTTTGGCTTTCGTGTGTAGTTAATGTGGTGAGCTGCCTTCCCTGGCACACCTGCACCTTGTGTTTGCTCATATGGCTCCTGGGTCTCCTGAGGGCAGGAGCCACCACGGTACCCACGTCCTGCACCGAGCTCGGGGCCTGGCACCTCTGGCTGCCCATTCACTGGGCCCCGAGTTCCTGGCTTACCATGGAGACACTACTGAGTAGGCACAGGGACCTTCCAAGTTGAGCTGAGAGTCCCTACAGACTTGTGTGTTGTGCTGCACACACAGCCCTGCACCCTGCGGGTTCGCAACCATCCTGGCCGAGGGGCCGAGGGTCCCCCACCCTGAGCTCGGCAATGGTGGGGAGGTGCCACCTGGAATGGGAGCCGGGTCACAGCTGTACACAACTATCAGCTGGAGGACAGGTCACTGACCGCCTCAGGTTTCCTTCCTGGGTTTGTGTTGGGCGTGGGATGGGAGTGGACGTGCAGGTGGGCACAGTGTTGGGGCAGGTGGCGAAGGGCTCCCCTCTTCTCGGCCTCAGCCGTCCCTTTGGGGTTTGGCTGTGTGTCCCTCACTGCTGGCGTAAGTGCCGGGCTCCAGTTCCAGATCGTCTCTTGGTCTGGGCTGGGCCGGGTCACTGTCCTCCACCCCCTTGGCCTCCGTCCCGGCATACGACGTGCTCTGTCTGGCCTGCTCCCCTCTGTGCTTCTTGGACCCCCAGGTGGATGCTGAGTTGGTCCCAGGTGCTGAGATCACAGCCCTGTCATTGTCGGCTCCCAGCCGACGACCGGATGTTTTCCTTCCTTTTGCCTGCAGGAAACTGGGGCCATAAATAACTTACGAAATTGGATGAAATCAGGCTGATACGTCCCCGCTCCCAGGTCCTTCCCTGGGTCCTGTGACAGTGAGGGACATGGACAGGGAGGGCTTTGAATGTGCAGCGGATCAACTTCGGAAGAGAGTGGGGAGCTCGCCGGGAACGCAGATTCCACGTTAAGTATTCAAGGAAGAAAGACTTCTAGAAGACACAGAACCACGCTCGAGGTCTACAGAAAGTTCCGTGGATGACAGACACAGCCAGATGGCTTTAATGATTACTCTAATGCTTCTAGTGCCCCGCTCCGCGGAGCTGCGGACTCACGAGCCGCTGGCGGTCACACCTCCAGAAGCTAAATGCACCAGCTATGCGCGTTTGATAGGGAGCACAGTCTCCTCATTCTCGCTTTTATATTCCTTCTCTCCCTTTCCTCCCCTGTCTGAATTTTGTGCGCTTGAGAGAAAAAGATGCAAAACAACAGAATTAACAGCATTTTGGGAGGCAGCATGTGTACCCAGCCTTACAAATGGCCCCAGAGCAAACTGGCTTTCTTGATTCTGGCGTGGAAACGCGCTCTGACACCGGCTCCCCGCAGAGATCCTATTAGCTGCAATAAGCAGCTTCTCGAGCAGGAGGCAGATCCTCGGGGGCTGAGATTTCTGTCTTGTCCTTCTCAGGAGCTGCCGCAGCTCCGAGGGTAATATCTGAAGCACGGATGGTTACATAAACACGTGTTGGTTGACTTAAAACTGAAACAGGAGATCAGAAAAAGGAGCAACCTGTGTTAGGTGCAATCATCTAATATTTCAACTCCTTAATATGGTGCAGCAATCCAGGAGGTGTCCAAGCACATTGTGGGCACATTTCTTTTTCTAGGGTGTCACATGCCATCACAGTGTGAGCAAAGTGGTGATCGGGGAGGGGACATGATGGTGTTAGCCGTAGACCAATATCTGACACCTTCCATACACCATGAAGGGATACATGCTGCTCCTTGGCCCACCAGCATCTACTCCACACGCCCCTCCCTCACTCGCAGATCCCTGGCTTGCTGAGGGTGACACGTGCCCAACTGGAACTCCAGCTCTTGCAGACGCCCCCAGGACTAATGGCTGTGCAACCCAGTTCTGGACAAGATCCAAAGGAAAGTTACTGGAGACAGCAACCCTTCTCAGACAAAAACCCAAAACCTTGCTGGGAGAAGGCTCTTTGCTCTTCCTCCCTTTGCTCTTCCCTGCTCTTCCTGCCTGGAAGCTGGGGCAGGGCCAGAGGCACAGTAGTCATCTTGGGGCAATGAGCATAAAAGCCACAGTAATGCTGGTGGAGCAAAAGCAGGGTAAACTGAGGCCTCCAGTGGTGGTGGTCGACCTCCCACAAGCTCAGGACTGCCCACCCCTGTTCATGAGTTAAATAAACCCCCAAACAGCTACAGTCACTGTAGGAGGGTTTCCTGTTATTTGAAGCACAACGTGGTTTCCACATGCTCCACAGTGGTACGTCCTGGTCTCCCCATCGGCTGGATATTATTAATCAGTTTTTGCAAGTAAGAATGTCACAGCTCAGAGAAGTGATATAACGTGCTTAAGCTCAGAGAGCTGGGAGTGGCACCTGGACATGGATGTCTTCCTTTAAAGCCCCTGTCCCAGACTTTCTTTCTGGGCATGAAGAGGGCAAAAAGATCTGTACAAGCATCCGTTCCTGCATAGAGAATCTCGGCTAGTCATCAGGTCATGCATGCAACAAATATTACTTGCACTTGGTCTGCAGTGACGGTCCCATGAGCAAGGAGCCCTTCCCTGCAGGATCTCCCAGCCTGAAGGGCTTTCCTTCCTGCCGGAGATCTCTGTTTTAGAGGGAGGCAGCCCCCCACACTTGTTCCTACCCCAGCCCCCGGCCCTGGGCTTTCAGAGCTCTGGCTGGGGCTGAAGCACCCCCGGAAATGAGCAGTGGAAGGAAATAGGCACCAGTGTAAGTTCAATCCATTTGCGACTTGCTGAACTGTGGACACCAGTTGTTGATGGGACAAAGTTAACTTGGGTTTTCAATGAAAAGGAGCACTCTGGATGCTGATGTTGTCCGGAAGAGAGTGATATAAATCCAGCAGGTCGCGAGTGGCTGTTGCTTTCCTGGGTGCGTTTATAATGAGATCCCTGTCTACATTTTTATATTGCCTGGTTGGGCTTGGCTGGGGTCTAAAGTTTAGAGAAAGGGACCTCATGTTCAAATGATGCAGCTGTTGCAGAATGAAGGGGCTTAAATCTAAGGGATGATAAAAACTAATAAAAGCAAACGTTCCGTGAGTGCACGCGGGTCCTTGGCTCTGTGCTAAGTGCTTTAAGTGCATTGCCTCATTTTACCCCACAGCGGCCACACGGGGTCATTGCTGCTGTGATTGCTGTTTTAGAGGCGAGAAATAATGAGGGGTCCAGGGAGGTCAAGTGATGTGCTCGAGGTCCCACCAGAGGAGGATGAGTCGGAGATGCTTTGCCCAAAGCCTCCTCTTTTATCTCTGGGCTGGGGGAAGGGGGGAGGCTGACCCTGCTGCAGAAAAGGCAAACATTTCTCCTTACCATTTAACGAGCATCCTTGTTACAGGGATACAAAATCGATAATCTGGGCTCCTTCCAGGGGAGTGTAACCTGGGTGAGGAAGTGACAAATTCACTGAGAAAGCAGGTCACATATTGTATAAGAAAAGATTTCCAAGCCCTCTGCTTCCAGCCCCATCAATTCCAGCGGTGCTCGCAACACTCATTTCCCCAAAGTAAAGAACTCAGCAACTTTGCAAGACCAAGAACACTTAAGATTTACTGAGTGTTTCTTGTATGCCACACGTTGCTCACATTAACTCACTTAATCCTCACAAAACCCTGGGAGAACTCTTTGTTCAAGTTGCCTCCCAAAGCAGATGCTGAGATCACTACGCAAGCGCACACTGTTTGCTTGGGAGAGGCATAGGGAGCCGATACAGGGAAAGGATGTTGTCATAAAGGGAACGTCATCAAGCCAGCCCCATGATGGTGTCTGGAGTTTAACCCCACAGGAAACCTCTGAGAAATAGGTGAAGCACATGCCCCTACTTACTTTTTAATTTACTATGATGGCTACGATGATAATGATGGCAGTGATGGTGATGATGTGATGATGATGATGATGATGGTGATGATGGTGATGGTGATGGTGATTGTGATGGTGATGATAGTGATAGTGATGATGGTAGTGGTGGTGATGATGGTGATGGTGGTGATGGTGATGGTGGTGATAGTGATGGTGAGGATGGTGGTGGTGATGATTGTGATGGTGATGATGATGATGATGGTGATGATGATAGTGATGGTGGTGATGGTGATGGTGATGGTGATTGTGATGGTGATGATGATGATGATGATGGTGATGGTGATTGTGATGGTGATGATGATGATGGTCATGATGGTGATGGTGATGGTGATGATGGTAGTGGTGGTGATGATGGTGATGGTGATGATGGTGATGGTGATTGCGATTGTGATGGTGATGATGATGATAGTGATGGTGAGGATGGTGGTGATGATGATGATGGTGATGATGATAGTGATGGTGATGATGGTGATGGTGATTATGATAGTGATGGTGATGAT
>CM052444.1:105702431-105720328 GCA_028533085.1 Varecia variegata
GATGGTGATGGTGATGATGATGGTGGTGATGGTGATGGTGGTGGTGATGATGGTGATGGTGATGGTGATTGTGATGGTGATGATGATGATAGTGATGGTGAGGATGGTGGTGGTGTTGATTGTGATGGTGATTGTGATGGTGATGATGATGGTGGTGATGATTGTGATGGTGATGATGATGATGGTGATGATGATAGTGGTGGTGATGATGGTGATTATGATAGTGATGGTGATAGTGATGGTGATGGTGATGGTGATGATGATGGTGAGGATAGTGATGAAGATATGGTGATAATGATGATAATAGAGGAGATGATGATGAAGATGACAATGATAGTGGTGATGATGACAAAGATGATGATGATAATGAGAGTGCTGGAGATAATGGTGATAATGATGGAGATGATAGTGATGATGATGGTGATGATTTCTTCTTTTTTAGGTGTTGAAGTATATTTTGTATTTCAATAGGGTTTCTGTCTCTAGAGAATAAATTCTTAGTTGTTGAAACCCAAGTAACAAAACACTCAACTAAAATTTTTTAAAAATCACATGTTATTTATACAATAAATAGGTAAATTCATACCAGGTATGTTCTGGAATCAGTAGAAATCCAGGAGAATCATCTGTGCCTTCCAAAGCACATCTTATAGGCTATTAATCGAAATGACTGCAGGAGTCAGTCTGCAAAGCCCCCAGCACGAGGGCTGCCACCCGCACCCCGATAAACCTCTGCTGAGTGAAGGATGAGCGGAGACCAATGTAGCCAGTGATGACTCTGTGCAAGCCCAGCGAGCCTTCTGCATTGAGAAAGTGTTATCTTTCAGTGTATGTTTTAGTTTACATTTTGCATTATTTTGCTTGTAAATTTTTGTATTAGATTAAAGTAAAAGATACACATAGTGAATTGTATAAATCTTGAGTGTATGACCTGGTGAAGTTTTACAAAGTGACTATTCCCCTGTGACCCCCACCAAGATCAAGGTGTGAGTCTTTGGGGCGCCCCTGAAGCCTCCCGCACGCCAGTTACCATCGTTACCTCCCAAAGTAACCCTGAGTCAGACTTCTACCATCATGGGACGGCTTTGCCTATTTTTGGACGTCATTTAAATGAATCATGCGGTGTGACTCTTTGGCCTGGCTTCTTTTGCTCCACACTATGTATGCGAGATTCATTCACGTTTTTGCACACAGAAGTACTTCATTCTTTCTCACTGCTGCACAAAATTCCATTTATGACTGTACTATGATTTATTTATCCGTCCTATTGCTGTTGGACATTTGGCTATTCCAGCTCTTTGTTACTATGATAAAGGTGCTACAAACATTCTGGTACCTATCACTGGGTGGATATGCATGTTCATTTTTCTTAGATGTTTATCTAGGATTGGAATCCCTGGGGCCCAGGGTAAGGGTATGTTCAGCTTTAGTTGATTCTGACACATATTTTTCCAGAGTGGTTGTGCAGGTGTGAACATATGCGTGTCCTCGCTCTGCAGTCAGTCCTGCGTAGGCTCCAATCTTGCTCTTGCTACTTCTGAGCTGCGTGACATTGGAGCTTGGAGAGATGCAATAACTCGCCCTTTGACAACTGTGAAGTGGGAGTTGTAATTCGAATACTTCATCTATGAGGATGGATGTGTTTACGTATATAGAAGAAACATAGTGCAGTCTTGGCTCTGATACATTCTCAGAAAACGATGGCTGTTGTTATTCTCATTAGTGCTCATCTAGACTGGTTAGTGCAACAGGCTTTTCCATGCAACACGCTTCTGAGACACGGAGACTTGGTGTAGCCGGGCTGTTTCATTCTGATGCTCTACAAGCGTGACGGAGGAGGTGGCCCGCGGTGGGCGTGGCAGGCTATGCAAATTTTCTCTTGCGGTGTAGTTTCATAGAACATAGATTTTTCACGAAAGCCTGTCAAGAGTAGAGTAATTACTCTCTGCAACGGAAGACATCAGTCAGCTAAAATTATCATCCTAGCCAAGCATGTAACTAGGATTAACTAAACACGCAATTATGAAAAATGCTTATGAGGTTGGAGGTTTTTCTTCCCTTTCACACAGTTGTTGAGGCTGCAAATAAGAGACCGTCTTCCCAGCCTCACATCCCCCAGGTCCTCCCCACCTTGCCCCCTTTCCGGAACATGCTGGACTCTTCGGAATCTTGGGGTCTCCACTGGCAACGTCTCTCTCCCTCTCCTCTGCCAGGGGAATTTCTTTTCTGCCCAGCCCAGTGGTGGGGTCCTCAGTGGGGCCTGCCTCCTGCTGTCCCTGAGGAATCCGTCACGCACCTCCCGCACCCAGATGCCATCGCACTGCCACCGGCCGGGTGCCTTTACCTCCTCTGGTATCCTAGGAGCTTCTCAAAGCCAGAGATTTTTAAGGTTCACATTTGTTTCCCCTGTTGCCTACCCCAAAAAGTAGCTGATGAATTAATTCACTCACAGACACAAAACAGGGCCTCTGGAGACCCCTTCGAGCTCTAAACATCTGTCCCATCTGTCCCAGGATTGAGCAGTCTTAGCTTGTGCCCCAATGCTCCGGGCCCTTTAGGGGGGCCCAGTGGTGCAGTGGCCACCTGCACAGTGAGCAGACATGACTGCTGGACTCTGGCCCTACCACTTACAAGCTGTGTGGCCTTGGTTGGGCTGCTCACCCACTCTGAACCCAAATTCCCCATCTGCAATCTGGAGCTACTACTGGATTCTCAGCCACATCCAGAGAAAGGGCACCCCACTTCTGTGGACAGGGTAAGGGATTTTGAAAATCTACTCCAAGGCACCCATGACAAGGGGCCTTTGGGAAACAGAGTCCCCCAAAAGACAGGATTTCGTTGTCAGGAGAACTGCGGACACTGCCTGTAGGCCCAGGGAGTATTTGGGGGTACAGTGCCTGGGACCTGTGGGAGGCTGTAATCAGGTCAGTTGCCAAGACCTGTGTGGTCAAAGGCTGAAAAAAAGCAAAAGAGTAGAAGAGAGAACGTTGGTGTTTTGGTAGGCATCCAAACTCTCCTTGCTATTTTTGCCCCGGCAACTGACGTGCCTGAAATTTGTTAATTTTTCTGAGAAGCCGGGATCAGAAGGACTGAATGGCCTTGTCTTGGAGGTGGCCCTGGAAGGGCTGTGGGATGGAGCTTCCTAGCGTCCCCGTCGGTGTGTCACCGTGCCTGTTGTTTCCACGTGCTTACGAGAACAATTCTCTAAATCAGACCCAGTGCTAACTCTTTCCCAAGTCTGAATTAGCCGTAATAGGAAAACTTAGCTAGTGTTTTCCCACTGGAGGAAGCTACGTAACAGCTTCAGACATGAGTGACTGTACCGAGGCGGGGGGACCCCAACCCTGTTTCCAGGAAGCCGCCAGGCAGGGACAAGGGCCGAACCCGCCTGTGAGCCGCAGGGACCGTGGGCACAGTTGTGAACAGACAGGCCAGGTCTCCGTCCTCACTTAGCCTACCTTTTAGTTGGGGATGCTAAAAATAAACAAGTGAACAAATAAATGGAGTAATTTCAAGTGTGGTGAATATTAGGGAGGGAGAAATCAAATAAAGCCGGGAGGGGCTGTGGTGACCGTTCTTAGAGGGACGCTGACACCAGGAAGGCTAGAAGGCGCTGGCTGGGGAGGAGGGGGCTGGGCGAGTGGCACGTGCCCGCCCTGGGCGGATGAGAGGTTGTGAGCAGAGGAAGAACAGAGGGGTGAGAAGAGGTTGGTGCCGCTGTAGCTGGGGGTGGGGGGCTCGGCCCTGGAGGAGGTGAGGAGCCCAAGGCAGCCACGCGGACCCTCGGTCCCTGTGGCCATGGAGGGGCTGGGTGCCCCACAGTGGGAGCTGCTGGAGGCTGCCGTGTGGGAGAGGCCAGGTCCGAGCTGCTTTAGGAAGGTTCTGGCAGGAGAGCGGATTGGATGGAGCAGCATCGAGGTACAGGAGCCAGTGAGGGGGTCTTGGGGCTTCCTGGGCGAGTGGCGAGGGTGCCCTGGGTGGGCGTGCAGCCTGGGGGCAGGCAGTGGGGTGGGTTTGAGGTGGAGTCTGAGATGGGGTGCTGGAGCTGGGGCCCAGACAGGCCCCCAGAGGGCAGGTGGTGGAGCTGGACTCACATCTGGGCCCTGCCGCCCCCAGGCCTGCGAGCCTCGCTTGGACGCCACGTGCCTGGCAGCGGAGGTGACGTGCTCACCGCAGGAGGGGTGCGGGAGATCGCAGGGCCTTGCGGAGTGGGATTCTGCCCAGCGGGGGGCACTTGGCTGGCGCTGGGATCAGGACGTGTCTCTGGACCCACAGGTAACGGTGACTCACTGTCTACGCCCAGGTGTCAGGAATGGTGACTACAGAGATGCGGGCAGTGTGTTTCCTGCAGGGCTGGCCGTGATGTGGGTATCTCAAAGCAGAGGAAGAGTCAACAGAGCCCAGAGCCCTCTCTGCTGTCACCGAAGCTGTCGTCTCCTGGTCCCTGGGCTGGCAGCTGCCCTGACATTTCTTTTGGCCCAGCGCGACTAAGCACGTCCAGCCTGAACTTTCTGCCCAGACAGCTGAGCGCGTGGCCACTTCAGCGTCCCAGTTGCCTGGAGGAGGACCGTGTCTCCCTGCTCCACGCCGCGGCAGTGGCTTCGGGATGAATAACGGGTCAGCGCAGCCTTTCTCCCGCCGCTCGCTGCCTCCTCACGCGGCATCTGGCCTGGACGGCCAGCGTCGTGTTGCAGCGTGTCTGGCGGGTGTGCGTGGAGAGCGCTGGACTCAGAGCCTGCCGTGTGGGGAGGAGGGGGATTTAGAAGGGGAAGCAAATGAGTCATGTGACAAAGAGCAGGCATGCAAGAATTTGCAGTCTGGAAAAAATTATTTTACAAAAGAAAAGTGATCGACTGTATGGAAATAAAGGAAGACCACCCACTGAGAACAAACAGAGGCGCTTAATTCAGAGCTTGTCATAGCAAGGGCGTCAGCCACCGTCACCTGCATTTGGCAGGGACCCGAAGGCAGGCGGAGGGGCGGGAGAGCTTTGTAGCGGAAAGCAGGGAAGGCTTCGGGGACACCCCGACAGGGGGCTGCTGTCTGGCGAGAGGAAGGTGGGCTCCCTAGGAGTGGGGTGACGTCTTCTGTGATGGGTTTGGGCAGAACCATTGGTTTTCTCCATTTGGCCCTGAGTTGGCAAAAAGTGGGGAAACCGCAGTCATCGCCAAGTCTTGCCGGCTCGGGGCTGATGGCTGCGGAGGTGAAGGGTCAGAGCTCTGCGGCCGGCTGTGCTCTGGCCGTGGCCCGTCTGGCCCCCAACTGTGTCAAACGCTGTCTAGAGGCTGAGCCGGGGGAGAAAAGAGCACCGGCAGCGTGGGCTCATCGGTAAGCCACCTGAGAGTGTGCAGGTGGACAGGAGCCGGCTGGCGAGGGAGGAAGGGGGCTCTGGACGTGGAGATGGGGACCTCACAAACCAGAGGGGTGGCTGCAAACGGGGAGAGAGGGCTGTGGCCAGAGGGAGTGAGTGGCTGTACACGCAGGGGCGCTGTGGTTTTGTGAGCGTGATTTCAGCACGGCTGTCACGGCATGTCTGCAGGAAGGTGGGACTGACCCCCTGGGGAGGAAGAAACCGATGAGGCAGTAGAAGGAAGCAGGCCAAGAGACGAGGGACCCAGTGTATCGGGGGAACCTAGAGAGTTTAAGGGTGTACCCCTAAAGTGACATGGCCACCCAGAAACTCAGACTGTGACCTTACTTGCAAATAGGGTCTTTACAGATTTTATTAGTTAAGGATCTCAGATGAAATTGATATCCTCCTGGAGTTTAGGGTGGGCCCCAAATCCAATGACTAATGTCATCGTAAGAAAGGACACAGAGAAGGTGTTGCAAAGACGGAGGCAGAGACTGGGGTGACTCTCCACACGCCAAGGGACACCAAGGATTGTGGGCAGTGGGAGAGAGGCCCAGAGACCCTCCCTCCTCCTCCAGAAGGAGCCAGCCCCCCACGCCTTGGTCTGGGACGTCCAGCCTCCAGCGTGGTAAGACAGAACACCCCTGTTGTTTCAAGCCACCCGGTTTGTGGTCTTTGTTACAGCTGCCCTGTTCCGGCTCCTTCTCCGCATCTATCCGCGGCTCAGGTGGGAGTGACCGAGGGAGGTCGAGCTCCCCCCGTGCTCACGGGTCCCCCTTGTCTGTTGGGAAGTGGGGGAGACCCTGTGGGCCCCCGCCCAGGCGCTCTCTTTCGGGAACCCTTTCTGCTGTGCGGCCACTGTAAAACAGGAACACAGTTTTCTCCTGGTACACGCAACACGGATCCTTTCTGGGACTAGAGCGCACGACGTTTCCCCCACACCTGGCAATTTTCCGGTGGACACCAGTCGCCTGTCCTGCAGTTGAACTCAACTCTGACTCCAGTGGGAGTCACACAGACCCTGCAGGTCATGGACACGGTCCCACGAGACTGCCCCTCACTCCAGACACCAGTTGCAAGTCCTGGGTTGTCACCTGTGCTTCTGACGGACCGGCTACAGGTCGGGGTTCCCATAACCCCCTCCTCGAATTTGGTAATTTGCTGTGACAGCTCACAGAACTCAGGGACACACTCACATGCACCAGTTCGTTATTTAATAAAGGATGTGATAAAAACACAGGTGAGCAGCCAGATCTCTAAGGGGTTCATGGGTGAGGTCCGGAAAGGTTCTAGCACGGGAACCTCTGTCTCCATGGAGTCAGGTTTGCCACGTGAATGATTTCGCCAGCCTGGAAGCCCCCTGAGCCCTGTAGTTGAGGGATTTTTCTGGGGGTTTTGTCACGTGGGCATGATGGGTTAGTAACTGTCTCCAGCCTCTCTCTCCTCCCCAGGCTTCTAATCACGGCTTGGTCCACCGTGACCAGCTCCCATCCCGGAACCCAGGAAGAGTTTCCTCATTAGAACAAAAACCACTCCTGTCCCCCAGGACATTCCCAGGGATTTAGGGGCTCTGTGTCAAGAACTAGAGTCAAAGACCAAATATTAGAACACGAGGTGCTCCTGGCACCCCCATCACTTGGGAAACTACAAGGGTTTTAGGATTTCTGTGCCGGGAACGGGGGTTCTCAGAGGGTTTCTGAGGATTAGCAAGTCCACCTGGCCCGGCCAGTCATCACTCCCCTCTCAGCTCCACCTGCTCCGCCCCATTCACCTGGCTCAGGTGTGCCCAGGCACAAGGAGGGTCTGGCACACGGGTGGGAAGCCTGGCGACTGCCCCAGACCACCGTGCTGGGGGCTTCCCTGTCCTCCCTTGGGCTGGCCTGGGGCTTGGGGTGGGATGGTGGGGGTGGGCTCAGTATGGGCCCTGCACCCCAGGCTCCCCTCCCCTTCAATCCTTTGTCCTCCGATTTAGCCTTGCTGGCAGCACATGTGGCAGAGATTCTCAAGGCACTTCCTTTGTGGGGGATCAGTACATCCCTCAGGGTGGGAACTGTGGCCAGGGTCCCTCAGCTCCTCAATGACCCGCCCCTCCTCCACCCCCTGCCTAGCGTGCCCTGGGTACCCACAAACGCCTGCAAATGCCCCGAGTGCCCACACATGCCCACAAATGCCGCCAAATGCCAATTTGCGTGACTTTTCACGGCATACCATTTGTCAACCTCCTGAAAATTTAAAGAGCTTCTCGTCCTGGCAAATCAACTGCCTGAAACTCAGTTAAAAACAATTCTGCGTGTCAGGACTGGTCCGGTAATCAGCACCCCTGCAAGACTTGCTCCTAATAATACCCGCGGCGCAGACACTTCCCACCTCCTCCTTCCCCGGAATTGCTCTCCAGCCGCCGAGGATAAAGGAGGGGTGCCGTTAATTTCCCAGGGGGTTCTGCAACCTCCAGAGCTTCGGTTTGCAGGTCCCAGCCCCAAACAGAACAATCATATTTGGGACATTTCCACCCCCTGCCACCAAGTCAGAAGAGGGTCTTCCAAGCCGGTGAAGTGGTACACACCTGTGGTCTCAGCTACGCAGGAGGCTGAGTGGGGAGGACTGCTCGAGCCCAAGGGTTCGAGTCCGGCCCAAGCAACATAGCCAGACCCCCCAAAAGAGGATCTTCCAGACATAACTGTGCAGAAAGAATCGGGTTTTGGCCGCTGGAGAGTTGAGGGGCTGAGACTTGCCTCCTGGTTGCCCCCTGTGGCTGAGTCTCCTGGTGAGCTTGTTTTCAGCCACTCAGGAGTGGGGGACGCAACCCTGAATTCCCTCGGTCCCCTCGGTCGACAAACGTTTCTTCTGTGTCTCAGGATGAACAACCATCCTGATGGGCCCAGAATTAAGCAGTTTCCTGGGACATGAAACTTTGAGTGCTAAACCCAGGCAATCTGGGGATCAAGCCTGGTGAGTTGCCACCCTAGGGGGCTGCAGTGGGCAGGGCAGGGGTCAGGCGAGGTCCTCCCCCAGTGAAGTCCCTGCAGTCTGCAGAGAAAGAGAGGTGAGAAGACAAGTAGCTCTGACGCCAAAGGGAGGTTGATTTGTAACAGGCCAACAACAGGGCCCTGCCCAGGGGGGGCCCAGAGAAGGTTTCCCCCAGGTCCCCAGAATCAGAGGTCCTTCCAGCACACACGTGAGTGCACATGCCTGTGTGTGTACACGTGTGTGCATGTGTGTATACACAGCTCTATGCCTGTGTGTGTACACGTGTGTGCATGTGTGTATACACAGCTCTTCCCTTCCTCTCCCACTGCGGGTTGGTGGCCTGGAGCGTGAGCCCCAGGCCTCCCCTGCTGTGCTGGGAGCAGCTGGGTGGGGGGTGCAGTCACTTGCGGGGCTGGAGCTTTGTTGGGGGCATTTGTCTAATTCAGGAGCCCACTGAGGCCACATGGCGAGCTCACGGCCGCTCTTATCACGACACCTGCCTGGTTCCTCGCTAAGACCCTGGGGCAGGGAAAAGAGGCTTATGTATTGGCTCCTTAAAGCTCCAACGTGGAAAAAACAAAAATCCCACACGAGAGTTATCTGTGCAGACCACACAGAGGCAGGTCTTGTTTCAGATCCAGAGTCTTCGTCTGAGCCCAGAGATGCCCGTAAGCTGGGGCTGCTGGGGAGGGGCTGGCTGGTGGGGGTGGGTGTGGCTGGAGAGGGGTGCAGGATTGGCAGGGGTGGGGGGCTCACTAATGTACCTTCACCCTCATTACCTGTCTCCCCGGGGCCGCCCAGAGGTCTGTCAGACGCCGTTATTTCCCCTGGGCTGTTTCCGACACACAGGAGACCCGAGATGCACTTTTAAATTCTTCTAACATTTTTCGTTCTTCAAAGATGTACAGAAGTCCCCCTCCCCCCAGCCCCGCATCCCTGAGCAGGGCAGGGGCAGCTTCGATCCCCTGGGGGCTCTGGGTCCAGTGCCCTCTTTCCGTCAGACCCCAAGGCCCCTCCCTCGAAGACCCCTCTCTGGGACAGCACTGTCCACCTGAGTCTGCGGCCTGCACCAGGACGCCTCCCTGCCCTGGCAGGGGCGCTGGGGTTGCAGGTGCCGGTGCTTGTCACGGAGAGGGGCTTGGGGTGCTGCAGGGAAGGTTTATATCGTGGGCAGCTGAGCCGGGAGGGGGTCAGAAAGTGACCCCCAGAGAGAGCTGTGTGTGGAGGGGTGAAGCTGGCGGCCCGCGGCGTGGCCCAAGGTGAAGGATTCTGTGAGTGGCGGCTGCCCTGTTGCTCCACGTTCACCTTGGCGTGAGTATTAGCTACCTGAGGAAGGAGGATGAGCTTTGCACATCTCTTCATTCTGCCTCTATTTTTAGCCGGGCAGAGTTGTTACCGATTTAATGGGGGAATAAATACCGCCCTGCGCCGTCCAAGGTATTTGTTCTGTTAATAATTTTCCAAGCAGAGAATAAAGAAGGGACATGTAAAAATAGTTACATCCTAATTTGGCCCTATTTCAAATTATCTAATTAGAGAAAGGCCCGAGTTCCTTATTTTTAAAAGTGTTTGCTCAGCTCAGGGTGTTTCTGGTTAGATGGGGGAGCGCCGGGCAGAGGAGGGAGGGGGCCGGGGGCTGGTGGCTGAGAACGGCTGGGGCCATCCACGGGGCTCGCCCGAGGATGCGTGAGGACCAACCGGGGGTCCATCGGTTCTCAGGGGAAAGGTGGTTAACTAGAACAATAATGGCACGCCAGTTTCACTGAAGATGAACATTTATGATACTAGCACCTTTTTCAACCTTTTCTTTATTATTTTCCCTCTGACATCGCCCTTCTTGGAAGAAGGAGATAGATGTTTGATGTCTGATCACCTTTATCATCCACAAGGTGAGTGTCCTCCCCTTATGCTGCTGCCTGAATCCCACCTCCAAACACCAGTCTCACGCCCCGTCCTCCCCGCCCGTCCCCCAGGTCAGTGAGATGCCAAGGCAGAGGTGCGCCCAGACACCCCTGGGTCACCTAGGCGAGGGAGGTGCACACGCAGCCCTGCCCGGCTTCCTGAGGGCGGGATGCCCGTGCTGGGCTGGGAGAAAAGCAAGGGATTCCAGGGAGGGGCTTTGGGGAGGGCCAAGAGCACAGGCAAGAGTAGCAGCCCGGGGCAGGTGGGAGGGCACCTGGCCTGGTCTCATCAGAGCAGGGTGGGGACCGCCGCAGAAGCGGGGGCAGGTATAGACAGGCTGGTGAGGAAACTGCGCTGTGGCAGGTGAGGAGGAGCCATTGGTCTGTGTTCAGGGAGATTTAGCAGTTTGGGCGTGGATGACAGCAGGGTCTGCTGGAATCTGCATCCAGTGGCTGGGAAGGGCCTGGAGGGGGGTCCTTTCTTCCACTTGCATTCCCACGTGCCCCCTGCACCTGTCCCGCCTGTGTCACCTGTGCCAAGGGCCTGTGTCCATGCCCGAGCACGTCCCGCTGGGAGACGAGGCTGTGGTCACTGTTGGCTTGGAGGGCTCTGGGGTCAGGAGGATGCGGCCAGGGCAGGAGCAGGGAACACCTGCCAGGAGCGCAGGTGAGAGCGTCACACTGGCAAGAGGCTGGAAACGGGTGTTAAGGAAGAAGGAGGAATCAGTAGAACCTCATCTCCGGGTCTGGGACTGGAGACACAGCACGTGGGCAGGTGCGGACGCCCAGGAATGGGGTCTGCAAGGCCGGCTGGGGCTCTGGAAGGAGGTTTCCTGCCCGTGGCATAAAAAACTCGGGAGAGCCAGGGCCCCCACAGCCCCCAGTGGTGAGAAGGCCACAGAGGATGGGCCAGGGTCCTGGTGCCTTGGGGAATGACCTGGAAGCTCTTCCCATTTCCAATCTCCTTGCAAACCCCTTTGCAGAGGACTGAGCCCACTTTCAGCCTTTCCAAAGGATGGCTTGGACCACAGCTGGCTCGTCCTGCAGTTCGGAAGACCCTGGAGGCCTCCCGGCAGCCCCTCCCAGCGCAGGGTCCCCTTTCCAAGGGCTGCAGGGGATTCTGCTGGGCAGGGGTGGGGTGACTCGGGGCCTGAGCATATTCTGCTCGGCTGCAGGCATTTCATTTTCCCTCAGAGCACATGCGTTTCGCTAATGGGGAGATTTTCAATGAAGACCTTATTATTCCAAGTAAAAATAGTAGCTATGTTAGGGTGGTGGGATTAGCGGGGGCTTGTAATGCTTCTTACATTCCTTTAATAGCACTGCTGCGTTGCTCTGTCAGTTATGAGTTTTGAAATGCAGAACAGTAAAAGATGGTGTTACGGCCTTGGGGTTCCTCTGCCACACAGAGCCCCAGGGCGGGCAAGACGCCCCGTGCAAAGGGAGCTTCGGTGTATACAGCACTGAGGCCCCCAGGGCTCCCGCTGGCCTCGTCTAGGTCTCTGCCTAACTCGCCTCTAGGGACGGAGTGGGGCTGCCTGTCCCCGGCCGTCTAACTGTTGGTCTTAGCAGGAAGCTGAGACTGTGTCACCCTGCAAGTGGCTTCTGCATTGTGGGGAGCGGGCAAGCCCAGGGGCGGATGCAGGCGAGGGAGGGGGTGCAAATGAAACAGCACTTCCTGCAGGCTCAGCCCATGTTCTGAGGACCCAGGCCCAGGACGGAAACGGGCTGAGGAAGGGGCGGGGGCGAGAGCCAGGTGGAAAGAGAGGAAAGGAATAAGGGACCCGGCCAGGTTGTGCCAGTCTGCAAGGGGCGGGTTGGGAAATAAAAGAAGGAGACTATGTTCCAAATCCCACAGGCAGGGGGGCACACGGGCAGCCAGGGCCGGGCAGAGTGAGAGTTAATCCCATGAGTCAACCTGGCTGGGCCACGGGGCGTCCAGGTGTTTGGTCAAACCGCGTCCCCCTGCTGTGTCTGCGAGGATGTTTCTTGATGCGATTGACTTTTCCATGGGCAGGTGGCCCTTCCCAAGGTGGGTGGGCTTCCTCCAATATTGAGCCCCCACCCCCACCCGAACTGGGTCTCAGCTCTTTCCTGCCTTTGCACTGGGCTGGAGCATCAGCTCTCCCTGGTGTCCAGCCTGCTGCCTTCGGCAGGACCCAAACCCATAGCTCGAGGCCCTCCTGGTCCCCAGCTCACGACTTACCTGCAGCAGGGGACTTGCCCGCCTCTGTCATTGTGCGGGCCCCGCCTTGTAATAACCTTTATTCACACATGCACACGTGTCCTCCTGGCTCTCCCCCCCTGCAGAGCCCTCACTGAGTCAGGGCAGTGGGAACCACAGGTGACCCAAAGGAGCACTCAAGTGTGTCTCAGCATCTTTGTCCTCGTGGGTGCGAGGGACCTGCCACCGAGCAGAAACAGGAAGCCTCATTCTCCTTAGGGAAACGAATATGCACGTTCAATATTTATGAAATAGGAAAATAAAACAAAAGATGAGTCAGAGCATCGAGCCCACAGATGAGAGAATTAAAGTACATACAATATTTATCCTCTTGGCCTGGTGGCAGCCGGCCGTGTGTGTGGTGGAAAGGCTGGTTCTGGGCCTGGCCAAACCCTTGCCCTCCCGTCCCTGAGCTCGAGCAATTTCACAAATGGGAGCTCGATGCGGAGTTCATTTTTCACATTCCATTAATGTTTCATTCCTAATACTCTTTTCAGTATAAATTTAAAAACAAAATAGGAAATGGGTCTCGATCATTATTCTCTATTAAGAGGAAAATGAAAGTGCTTCTCGGTGGGTAAGCAGGGCCTGCGGAGGGGCGCGGGCTCTGGGGACAGTGTCCTCGGCCCCACTCGGCCTTCTCCACCATGGCACCCCCCTACCTGGGCCCTGCCGGTCCCCTTCTAGCACCTGCTCCCAAAACACCTTTGGGGCGTCAGTGCTGGGACCCCTCCCAGGAGCATCCCGACACCCAGCACAGTGCACGTCCCTGCATAACACACACGTATGACAGCTGCGGCACACACGTGAAGCGTCGGAGATGAAGCCGACAGCGCGTCCCCAGGAGCTGCCTGTGGAGCGGGGGCGGGGAGGGGCGGTGGAAGGCTCAGTCTGACGAGAAGCTGAGTACGCAAAGGACGATGGCCAGGCCATACAGAGAGTAGGGCTCTGACCCATGACCTGCAGCCACCTGCCCCGAAACCGCCCCGTCTGCAGGAGCCACTCAGGAGGCCACCCTGCCGCCAGCCAGCGACTGTCTCTAGTAACTGCCCAGGAAGCCCAATAACCACCCCAGTGACAATCCGCCCAAATGGCCAGGACTCGATCAGTCACCGACAGCTTCCTGATTTTTGTGCCCACTTCCAGCTTGTGTTCTAACTCCAACCACGCCCCCCACCCAGTCCCAGGGGACACCTGCCCTGGTCAGCTGCCTCCAGCCCCACCAGGCCGACGCCTCCATCAGGACACACCCGGAGCCTTAGCTCGCCACTCCCCTGCCTGCCTCTGAGTCCTGCTCCGTGGCAGGACTGCGCAGGGAGCACACGCAGACTTGCACTGCCACACTGCAGCCACGTGCCACGTGCTCACATCAACATGTTTGAAATTAGAGTGAATGTTTCATCCCTCCACTGGCCGTATTTCTAGCACTCGGTAGCCACACGGGTGGCTCACAGTCACACAGTTCCACAGGGCAGCACCGGGTGGAGGGAGAGTGGCGGGGGTCAGGACCGGTGCCTGAGGAGCACCCCTCTTCCTGAGGGGAGCTGTGGACTGAATGGCTGTGCTCCCTCTAAAGTCCCATGTGGGAGCCCTGACCCCAGGGTGGCTGCATTTGGAGACAAGGACACCAAGGAAGTGATCAGGGTTAAGAGGGGGCAAGGGGGGGTTCTGATCCCACAGGATTGGGGTCCTCATAGGTAAGGAGACCAGACTGTGCTCCCGGCCTCCCTCTGTCTCTCCCGCCCTCCCTCTCTGCTCACACACCGAGGAAATGCCCCGTGAGGACATGGTGAGAAGGTGGCATCTGCCAGCCGAGAGGACGGCCATCACCAGAAACCGAATCTTCCAGGACCTTGACCTTGAACTTCCAGTCTCCAGACTGTGAGGACACAGATGCCTGTTGTTGGAGTGACCCAGGCAGGAGGGAGGGAGGAGAGTGTGGGGTCCTGGAAGCTGGGAGAAGAGGGGGTTTTGGGAACATGGTGGGGAAACGTGCTGGGTAGAGCCGAGGTTAGAAGTCAGGCAGGGACTATAAAGTGTCTGTTGAGTCTAGCAACAGCAGAGGTGACCTTGGCAGGATGGGGAGGGTGGCATCCAGGCCATGGTGGGGGTGGGGTGGGAGGTGACAGATGTGGAGCAGGCACTCCCCTGGGAAACTCACCGTTGCCTGTTCACAAGTCAGAAAGTCAGGTTTCTCAGGGCACAGCGAGGTGCCTGGAGCCGTGGTCAGAGAGCAGCAGGATGGGGATTGAACCAGCCCTGCCTGCCGCCAAGCCTCTGCATCAGCCCCAGTGCTGGGGGCATCCCATCCTGGGGCTCCGTGATGCACCCAGGGGCTGTGCTCTTGGGAGCCCTTGGCTGGGCTAGAGCTGGCTGAGCACCAGGCTGGAGCTGGAGGGGGGCATCCATCTGGGGACACCTGGGCACCCAAGCAAGCCACGGCAGAGACCTCAGAGTCCAAGCCAGGGGCCTGAGACAAGAGAATGCCGGGGGTGTGTGGTTGGGACCCAGAAACGAGGTGGGGGGTGAGAACCTCCACAGTGGGCCAGCCCTGGTGGGCGGCCGGGCCCTCGGGGGCTCTGGCTCCAGTGAGACAGGCTCCTCGTGTGGCTGCATCAGGGCCGACTGCCTGAGAAGTGGGGACCCGGCTCCCTGCTCGTGGGCCGCTGTTAGCCGCTCAGCACACACGAATATTAGTTTGCTCAATGCCGTCTGCCCTGAGTCACATCCTTCCGAGGCCACGGTGATGCCTATTTTCCATACAGGCTGGCCAGGCACGGGGGGCGCTGGCAAAGTGTGATCTCTTCCTACCCCCACTGCACAGGGGCCCACGTCACCAGCCAGCATCGGTTACTCCCCCAGCATGCTCTGTCCTGAGCTGCTCAGGGGACGTGTCCCAGAGAGGGTGGGGAGAGCAGGAGGTGGCTCGGCCGTGGCTTGCCTTTCTTCTTGCTGTCATCCTAATTGTGACAATGGCGCAGGGGCTTCTGTGCACACTCTCCTACCACAGTCTGCAGGGCTGACATCATAGCCCCACTTTACAGATTAGAAAACTGAGGCTCGGAGTGTTCAGAGCAACCGTGAGATTTACGGCTATGGCTTACGAGTGAGACGGTCCCTCAGTCAACGGGGAGCAGGACCCAGGTCACCCTCTGGGCAGGATGCAGAGAGTGGCCTGAGTTTTGCTCCTGCAGACACAACACCTGGGGCTTCTTGTCCAGCTGCGCTGGTCTCCCAGCTCCTCTTTTGGAAAAGGGGAGGGATGGTGAGCCAGTGAGGGGGACACAGCACAGGGCTGCCATCTGGCCTGGCCATGGGAGGTTGTGACGATGTGCGTTGAGTCGGGCGTCTCTGAACCTTTGTGTTCAGGTCACTGCAGGACGGGGGCAGCAAAGCCAGCCCAGGTGACCTTCCGCGTGGAAACTATTGACAGAGCACTTGCAGAAGTGCAATGGGGCCAGGGCCACTCCTGCCTTCCGTGAAGGCCAAGGCACCTCTCTCTGCACCCCGGGAGCCCTGCCTGCCTCACGACACCCAGGACTCGCCACCCCGTGTCTGTCGTCCCAGCCCAGCTGCCTGGCGGTTGCCCTCCCCACCTCTCAGACGGCAAGTCTGAGCCACGGCCGAGCCGCGCTCACCCGGTTCAGTCTGTCCCTTCCACGAGCACAGAGTCCCACGAGCTGCCTGAGTTTGCACCTTGGACAGGCATCCATTTCCTGGGAGCAAAAATCATTTAACGGCTCTAATCTCCAGTCTGCTGGTTTCATTATTTAAACCAAAATGAAATGTGACCCAGAGTGAGAACAACGCCCGGGCGTGCAGCTGAGAGCCGTAATGAGGCACTTGCAGCCTGGCCGGGAGACGCCGTGTCCCCGCTCGAGAAAGGACCGCTTCCCCTCAGGTGGGAAGGAGACGTAAATGACTGTTGCCAAAGCCAGCCAGTGGGAAATCTAACAATAACGGCGCATTTTGGAGAGAATAAATCAGCTCCCACATTATTCCGATTACAGTGCTCTGGAGCTGGAGCCGGCGTCTGCAGCCTGCCAGCTCGCGGTCACACCGTTCTCGCCGCCGGCCCAGGAGGGCCTCTCCATCAGCCTCTAAGCAGGAACCGATGCCCTTCCGCTGAGCCGGGGGGAGCAGGCGGAAGGTTGCTAGGGAGGGGCGTGCCCTGTGGAGGAAGGGCCATGTGTTGCTAGGGAGGGGCGTGCCCCGTGGAGGAAGGCCCGTGTTTGGGTGGCCTGAAGAGGCTGCCCCGGGCAGGACGCTTGGGCCTCTGCAGCCGTGTCCCCACGCATGGTGGGACGGTGTGTGGAGGGGCTCCAGAGGTGGGGTGCTGCTTCCTCCCAAGCTTGGGTCTAAGAAAGAGAAGGGCAAAGCCAGCAGCCAGAGAGGCTGGGGGAGGAGGAGACAGGGAGGCTTTCTGGTCTCCTACAGGCTGCCACGAGGTGACCCCTGGTGACTTTGCCATCAGGCTCTGCTGCTGACCCTTTAATCTGAATGGCCTCCAGGAATCCTGCACCTGCCCAGCCTCCATTCCCTACCTCTACCTCCCTCGCTCCACCTGCCTGACCCGCTTCCCTGTCCCTCTTTCCTGTTCCAGTGTAGCCCAGCTGGTAGAGCCCAGCTCAGCGTCTGCCTTCTGGGGCACAGCAATGACGAGAATGCTGGTAGTGATGATGGTGACAGTAGTGATGACGGCAGTGATAACGGGGGTGATGACGATGGTGATGATGGTGGGGATGGGGATGATGGTGATGATGATGGTGGTGATGATGGTGATGATGATGGTGGGGATGATGGTGGGGATGATGGTGATGATGATGGTGGGGATGATGGTGGGGATGATGGTGATGAAGATGGTGGGGATGGGGATGATGGTGGGGATGATGGTGATGATGATGGTGGTGATCTTGACGGTGATTATGGTGATGATAATGGTAGTGATGATGGTGATGATGATGATGATGGTAATGGTGAAGATGGTGACAGTGATGGTGGTGGTGATGATGATAATGATGAAGGTGATAATCGTGGCACCTACCATGTGCCTACCACCATCCTTACCAGGCACTATGTGTACAAATTCATTGAATCATAACAACCCTGTAATATGGGGGCTATTCTCACTCCCGTTTCCCAGGTGAGAAAACTGAGCCCCACAGAAGCTATTGTCCGTGTTCACCTGCTCCAGTGACCTCGCCCATCCGCTGGGCATTTACTCAGGCGTGGCCCCATCCCCCTTTCCGACACCGGGAAGGGTTACCTGCACCTTCCGTGGCCATCACTCCTCATTCATCCCTCCCTTTGCCCCGGCGGGATCTCTCTGCCCCGTCCGCTCTGCGCCCGCCGCTGTGCTGTGTTTTCCTGCACATGGTCTGACAAACACATGGTGACGCAGCAGAGGACCAGCAGGGAGCAGGGAGGGCTTTGGGAAGCAGGAGCTGACAGC
>CM052444.1:105720828-105737471 GCA_028533085.1 Varecia variegata
GATCAATAAAATTTTGAAACTTCTAGTCAGACTGATCACATAAAATACATACAAGACACAAATTACCAATGTTGGGACTGAGAGAGGTGACAGGTGACATCACTACAGAGTCTACAGCGGGTTATGGAAATGTCAGCTCCCACCGTCCTGTGGGCTCTTCTCTCAGGGAGCCTAGAGTCAGTTTTGGGGGCTGTGTCCATCACATCTCCATTCCTGCCCCCCTGTACCAGGACCACCCATCTGTGGGCAGCAAGGGGCAGCCCTCTCTGCAGGGGAATGCGTGACGGGCCCCTCCCTGGACCCTGCATGCCACGCTGGAGCCTCCAGGTGCATTGTTTGGACTGGTCAGTGCACTGGGCCAGCGGCCCTGCAGTCCCCACCCCCTCCTCAGTGAGAAATCCATGAGGACCCCCCAACTTCATTTCAGGGGCTGCCCCCATCGCATCCAAGCGTGGCGCAGGCCAGTGCTGGCCGGGTGGGCATTGCCACCGTCACAGCTCACCTCACTTCAGAGGGACCGATTCCCTGTGGGCTGCCTCGCTCCCAGGGGGCTGTGGCTCTGCAGGGCAGAGTCTGCTTTTGTCTTTTCACCACTTAATTCCCAGCGCCCAGAGCAGAGCAGGTTCTCAAGAAATATTTGCCAAATAAATAATGAATAAACAAATGGAAGATGTCATTCCCAGTAAGAGGCCAGACCTGAGACCCGCCTTGGTGCCACCTCCCCATGGCCCACCTCCCACCCAGGGGTCCGGGGCATCCTGCCGGCCCGACCACCCCCACGGCCTCCGCTTCCCTGCATCTCCCTGCCCCCCCCCTTCCCAGACCGCCGCTCTCCCGGCTGCCCTGCCCACCAGACAGACAAGGAAGGCAGGTGCCAGAAACAGAGGAGCAGGGAGGGCGATCTGTGCCGATTGACAGAGGAGTGTGCAGTCCCCAGTGAGGTCCCTCTTCCCTGACCAAGTCCCTGTCTGGAGGACTCGTCAGTATCCTACTTACTTCTCACTACAACCACGGAAGTTGGGGCTCAATTGTCCTCATTTTACAGACATTTTCCAAAGGCCAAGGCCAATAAGTAGCTGCATCTGGACTTGCATCTGACATCCAGCCCTCGCAGATGCTACCAAGAGATGGGACAGAGTGCGAGGGAAGGAGGGCCCTGTGCAGGGAGATCCTCCAAGCTGGCCATGGAAATGGATGGGGCCAGCAGGTGGGAACCACCCTCTTCCTGCATTTGCATCTTTTCTCTCCAGCCTGACTGTTTCTGAGCAGGAATCACGACTTATCCGTCCAGATTCCTGAGTCGGCAGGCAGGGCCTGACCCGAGTCAGTAACTGCTTGGTGAACTGAGTGATTTCACAAAAAGAGGGAGAGAGAGAGAGAGAGAAACTGGGGCAGACAGGAGAGAGACAGAGGGAGGGAGGGAGGAAGGGAGGGAGTGAGGGAGGGAGATGGAGTTTAGTTTTGTTTTTTCAATTCCTCGAAGGTAGACGGCCGCAAATCTTGGGATACATCTGCCTCCTTGGTCTTAGAACTTTCCTCGCCCCCGGCCCCAGGAGCAGAGGGCAGCACGGCCTGGAGGAAACGGTGTCAATTAGTGGCAAATTATAGCCTCTGAGCTCCCATTACCTGCTCCTGAGGTTCCAGCGTCCGGCTGATTTCTCTCAACTAGAAGAGTCTATCGTGTTCTGTTTTTTAATGTAGATTTATGGATGTGTTTCCAGTGCTAAGAAAAGAATCTTTTAAGATTGGGGTGGTTTTAAGAATGCAAAAGTTCATTGCTAAAGAAGTAAGGCAGTGAGTCTGCCCGGCCTATGCCTGTGCAGGGCTGGCAGGCTGACCACCTGCCGGGACAGGGGACAGAGCGGCCAGGAGCCTTGCTCTGGCCTTTGGACTCACTTCTCAAGTGCTGCCTTCTCCTGACAGACCGACCCACAGCCCTGGCGGGGAGCGCAGGGGCTGGCTGGGCCACCACAAAGCCCGTCTGCTGGGAGCAACAGCTGCTGTTTACAGCCTCGGGAAACTTCTAGTGCCCAAGGAGGATCCGAGCATTTGAGGAACCTGCCCGAGGCCCTACAGGTGGATCAAAGCAGCCAGATTCCCCCAGGTGGCTGAATCGCAGCCAGGCCTGGGGGAAGGACTTTCTTCCTGCTCCCGTAGCAGGACCGGGAGTCACAGCCGGCTCCGCTCACAGCAGGAGCAGGTCACTACCAGGTGCCTGTCTTGGACCACTCTGCAGAGCCCGCGGGGAGGAAGGACACAGCCCAGGAAGTACCGACTCTGGTTATCACGGGGACCCCAGCCCGGCCCCAGACGCAGCTCTGTGTACTCCAGGCCAGACACTGGCCCACCCCCATCTCTGCCGCGACACACAGCAAATCCCCGCCGACAGCCCTTTCGGGGAAACTGAGGCGAGCCCGGAACTTCCATTTCATGGCGGTCGCTGCACCTGCCCTCGCGCTGCAGCTACTGACGAACCAGGAAGACAAAGATTCTGGGCTGGCTCAGAAAAACCAGGAAGGAGGGAGGAAATTGCTCCTTCTATTTTTCTGAGAATAAAAGTTCCTTAACAATCAGGAGGTGTTGACCTCAGCCGTCCATTTAACTTGCTCGTTCCTTCCTTCACTCACTTCCCAGTAGGCCTGGAGAGGACGCCGCGAGCCCGGGCTGAGCGGCCGTGCCGTGTGGGGACTGTCCCCTGCGGAGCTGTGGCAACCTAACCCCAGCGTGGCAGCACTGAGGTGGCCTAAGAACAGGTTGGGTCCTAGGGCTGTGCCCTCCCGGATGGGCCCGTGGACTGCTGGGTTGGGAGCTCTCAGGAGGGTGAGCCTGGTGGCTTCATAGAAGAGACCTGAGTGAGCAGGTGAGCGCCCTCAGCCCCCGGCCCCTGTGCTGCCTGGGGACCCTGCAGAGTCCCCACCCGCAAGGCCCTCACCAGCTACGGCCCCTTCACCTCCACAACTGTAAGAAATAAACCCCTCTTCTTCATGAACTACCTGGTTCCGGATTCCATTATGAGCAACAAAAAATGGACGAAGTCAGGGTGGTGGACCAGAAACGCCTCCCCAGGTGACAGAGCTGTCATTCCTGAGCCGCAGCCAGGCTCGGGGCTGGGCCTCGTCCCCGTCAGTCCCCCAGCAGCCCCACCCTGAGGGTCATCACTAACCCTCTTTACAGGCAGAGGAACCGAGGAACAGGGCAGTGCAGGACCCTGCCCAAGGCCACAGGTGGGGGCTCAGGGTTCAAGTGTGAGCAGGGGGCACAGAGCCCCACAGCCACCTCACTGCATAGGCCTGGCCCCAGGATGTCCTTCCAGGCCCCTCGTGCAGACTCAGGGGAGCAGCTTGACTGACCCTGCACCAGCCACCTGCGACCTAGGGCATGGGGTCAAGGTCAAAGACCACAGCTGCAGAGTCGCAGGGGGGCTGTGACCAGGAGGGAGAGTCCCTTGTGAGCTGGGACAGCCCAAGTGCCCGCCCGGGGCGGGTACACATGCTGTCAGCCACCCCCACCCCCACCTCTTTCCATAGCTTCCCTTTTACACAACTGGCACCATTATTTTGTCTTTTTCACTTTTTTGTTTACACATTTACATTTCTCCTTCACATGTGGGTCCCCAGTGTGCAGGGCGGGAGCCGGGCTCAGCTGTGGCTAATCTAAAATGTCATTAATATAAATTGGGGCTAATTACTCAGTCCCCTCCGGCAGTCCCTCCCCGAGCCCCGTGCGACAGAGGCTGCTGAAACTCGTAAGGACACTTCCACCTGCGGGCGAGGCTCCCGCAGACCACGCACCCACGCGCGGCTCCCACGTGTCCCAGCCGTCTCCAGAACAAGGTGCTTCGAGGGCGTCTGTCCCTTCTGGCTCGCAGGGTAGCAGCGTGTGATGTGGGACACCCACGAAAGAGAGACGTCCTGGCTTCGCAGGGGCAGAGGGGCCACACCACAGGTGCTGAGCACCTGAGCCCCCCGCCTGCCCCTCTGTGGCTGCAGCTGCTCAGAACCTGCTCCCCTCACAGCCTCCCCTCTGCAAACTTCCAGGGTCACACGGTTGTCAGGTTGGAAGTGAGACGTGAGGCCGGGGGGATGCTCCGCACAGAGACCCTCGATCTCGGCTCCTTCAAGCTAAACGCAGCCGGTGTCTGAGCAGAAGGCTGGGGGCTCCTCGCTGGGTGCTGGCACACAGCAGGCGCCAAATAAATGCTGTCTCTGCCCATCATGACATCGAAGCCCACAGACGCTGGCACAAGGCATCAGAGCGGGGACTTCTGCCTCGCACAGGATGACCCAGCAGGCACTGGGCCTGCACACCAGCCCCTGCTCTCAGTAAACTCTTTAAATAAAAGTGAGACTCGGCTTTGAAACACGAAAGGTGGCAGAGAGACGCCGGGAGACGGTGGCATCTGTGACCCTCCCAGGCGCAGGGCTGGCTGGAAGAGGACGACTCCAGCCCCAGGACAAGCGCAGCTGCTCCTCCCTCTCCTCCTCCCCGCCGTGCTGGGCGGTCCTGGCCCGCCAGCCGGGTGCTGGGCACAGGCAAGTGCGGAGGGACGGTGTGTAGCTGTGCAGGGCCACGGGCGGCAGCGGCCGGTGTTGGGGACTTTGTCACTGTGGCCACCTTCGGAGCCCTGTGTGGCGGCAGGCTCTTCCAGGCCGGAACTTAATGTGTCTAAACTCGGGAAGACACAGAGGCAGCCGCTGTTGCCTCGGCCTCCGGGGAGGCTTCTCACTCTACTCCAGCCGAGGATGGAGTTTTGAAATATTTCCAATACGGATCATCGGTTTCCTGCTCCAAGAAGCAAAGAGAATCATCTTATGTTGGGAAGATGGAAGTCCAGGACATGCAGCCATTTCCCACGGAACTGTCTTGACAATTCCGATGTCTTCCTGTTGGCTTTCAAACCACGCTGCTGGGGTGGGGTGACCAGCGTTCCCAGTCTGATGAGGACGGGCAGAGCGATTTCCAGCCCCTCTCTCATGTCACAAGCCCGTCTGAGCACGGCTCGCAGCTTCCCTGTGCAAGTGGAACGTTGCTTCCTCCGCCATCTTCCTCACACGGCTCCCTGGACAGATAAGGGTCCCGGCCTCCATCTCACTGTCTGCAGAGCACACTGCTCTCGCCCCTGTGGACAGAGCCCGTCGGCACCGGGCCCTGGGCCACCTGTGCACCGGGGCCCGTCCAATGCACGTGCTCAGCTGCACGCCCTCGGGACTGACCACAGGCGGCTTTTTAAGTCCTTGTCGCAGCTCACGAGAGCATCGTTGGCCACGCAAATCTCTCCATCTGCAACACGGAGCCAGGAGTCCTCAGCCTCCCCTCGCTGTGAAACACCCACATCGCCGCCTTATCCGGCCCTGTGGCGCGAGGCACGTGGTGCGCACCCGCGTCAGGAACGGCATTTACACACGCTCCGTGTCCAGCAGCGCCGTGGGATGAGGGAGTGTGTCCAACCACCAGCCCGTCCTCTCCACGCACGACGGGGGCCCTAACTTTGCGGCTGGCGTTTTCACACTTCTCAGCAGTAGCGTGAACACGTGCACCTCTTGTCGCTATGTGCTGTGCACTTTCGAATGATGCCTTTATCGTTTGGGTCTCTCCTCTGGTCACAGTGGCAAAATGTATCGCTTATCAATTTTGTGCCGGGAAGCATAATTTAGCATTTGTCAAGAACAACTCGCTTGGTTGGCCACGGCCGTCTGTCTGCTCTTCTGAAAATGATCTGACACTTCCACAACAGTGTGTCACTATTTGAAAGTCTCGGAGGAGCCACAGCCTGGGTACAAGGGGCCACTGAGTCACCACTCCAGCGAGTCCCAGATATTCCCCGCTGTGCTCTGCTAGCCGTTTCTTTCCTGCTGCACACGCAAAACCATCACACTCCCAGACTCGGCCCAGCACACGCAGATCACAGATCGTGTGCTATATTCGTGCTGGAGTTGGGCACACAGTGTCTATGTTGCTAGGGGCAGGCTAAGCTGTGCTAATTATGTTCCCATTTGTATTACTACTTTCATATTTTAATGAACTACCTTTGAACCGTGGATCCATCTTTGTGGACTGGGAACAGATTACACCACCCAACAAAGGTGAGAAAAAGCACAAATATTTACAAGTATAAAGGATAACACGCCAATTAGTTTCAGATGTGATAACCCAAGCATCTTGGTCCCTTCTGCTCAAGGGAGCCAGCCAGCCCAGACTTGTGGTTCATGCCCAACCTTTAATAATGACTATTAAAGGCATAGTGTGATTTCCGGGAAACCTGTGTTAACAAAATTGTTTCATTGCTTTTTGTCTCTACACAATGAAGCACCAGAGGACAGCGAGTGGTTGCCAGGGTGCAGCACCCTGCCCACGGGAAACCTCCATCTTGCCCCCGGCCGTGGGTGGCCTCACGGCTTGGGCCACGCTCTGTTTCCCCAGGAGCGCCAACGCCGTGCGTGTGAAGGAACAGCATCACAGGACCCGCCGGGCCAGGGAGTCGGCGGGCCCTGAGTTCAAGCCCGGCTCCCTGAGAGCAAGTCAGCCGGGTCACCACTCTCGGCTTCCGGAGCCTTCTCTGCAAAACAGGAACGACACCTGCTTTGTGCTCGAAAGGGTGTCATGAGATCACACGTCCAAACTGCCCCACACAGAGTAAGCATTCCCTCTTGGCTGCTGTGAGCGCTTATTATTATGTAACAACCAATTGGCAACATTATTAATCACCCAGAAATTCATCTTGGGAGAAAAATAACCGCCTGGCCAAACCCCGACTCCTGAGAACCTCGGTTATTCTGCTCCCGTGAGCCAGCTCGTTTCCTGCCTCCGGGAAAGCGACAAGCTAGGAAGGCAGAAGGTGGGGCCGGGTGGGAACGTGTGAGCCCCCAGCCAGCCACCCTCCCGGGGCCGCTGAGAAACGTGGGGGCAAAGGCCACGTGCTGCATGTGCCGGCGAAACCTTCACAGACAGCTTCCTTGTGGCTTGGAGCATGTTTCTTTCCGGTTAAATATTTATCACGTGTTTTTACTTATTATTTACAAGGCACAGGGGAGACTGCGATTTTGGTTCTGGGGATGGAATCAGCTGCGTGAATTTTCCTCCCACTCCAGGAGTCTGGCTCCCAGCACGGATCCGATGACAAATGGGCCTGCACCTCCAGCCTCGACTGTGTCCCTCCCGCCTACTCCACCAAGTCCCCTCTGCTTCCTGCTGCAGCTGCTGCCTCCCAAGGAAATGAGGCAGCAGCCCCCGAGCTCAGGCACAGCCGGCCCGTCCTCGGTGCCCAGGTGCCCTTATGCCCCACCTGCACCCGCCCCGCTCCCGAGTCGGAAGGAAAACAAACCCCCACCGCCAAGCGCTGACGATGTCACCTTTGTCCCAGGAGGGCTTGGGTCCCCATCGTTCACCCCGCCATTTAAATTGATTAATTGACCTTTAAAAATGTACCCAGAAAATTAATTGCCTAATAAAATAAATTATCTTGTAGCCCGTGATGCCTGAAATCACTGAAACCTGAGAAGGAGCTAACAGAGCAAAGGAATGACTGAGGAGGGAAATACCCTCAATGAAGAACAATTGATTAGCGACCCAGGCTCCTCTCCCTCCCCCACCAGGATTTGCCAGGAGAGGGAGCCGAGAGTCCTTGATTCCTCATGCTCCGGGTGGGAGTTCCAGACAGGAGACAGCCGGGTGGGGGCACAGGAGTGGCCACCCCCCAGCCTCCCTCCAGTGCGGAGGGCAGCGTTTCTGATTGCTCAGGAAAACAGCCACGGGGACAGCCCTGGAGTGACAGTGCCCCTGGCCTATGCCCCCTGCCCCTTCAGCAGCTCTGACGTCACCCCCGCAGGGTGGCTGCGGGTCCAAAGCAAGTGGGACCACTGGACAAGGGTTTGGAAGGAAGGACTGGTGGGGCCAGCGTGAGAGGCAGGAGCCGTTTTACGCTCCAGGAAGAACAGACCCCCCAGGTTGGGACAGAGACAGTGCCCCCCAGCCCCCAAGTCCAGCCTGTGGTCAGGGCTGTGTCCATCATTCCTCACCACACAAGCCATGAAGACCTGGGGAAAAGGACAGTTGTGCCCAAACAGCTGGGAAACCCTCCTGGGGCTCGCTGTGTCCAGCCCACAGCGAGGTAAAATATTAGCAGTTCTGGGTGCTCACAGTGGGGTGAAGTCACACAGACGTGTGTCTTGAGTTAGGTGCAGACACAGCACCACATATGAGGGGTCTAACCCTGCTGCGACAAACATGGTATTCCTGGAGGGGACTTGTGTCCCCACACTCTGCCCCCAGCGGGACACATCTGTTGGACACAGGCCAAACCAGAGGCACAGTGGGACCTACAGAGCCTAGGAGCAGAGACTCGTGGACACATGGGCACAGTGCACCAACAGGGAAAGCAGGACACAGGACCTGCTTTTTACTGAGAGCCTAGTTGGTGCCTAGGCTAGATGCAGCACTTGGCATTTGACCTGTGTTATTCCATTTTATCCTCATACAAACTTTGTCCAGAGCTGTTGAGCCACTGCCCAAGGACACTGCTGGACTTCTTACCCACAGTGCTTGCATGCCATGCATCATATCACTCCAACACCCACATCACTCATCCATCCATCTATCCATCCATCCACTCATCCATCCATCTACCACCCATCCATCCATCCATCCATCCATCTACCCACCCATCCATCCATCCATCCACTCATCCATCCATCTATCCACCCATCCACTCATCCATCCATCTATACATCCATCCATCCTTCTATCCATCCATCCATCCATCCATCTACCCACCCATCCATTCATCCATCCACTCATCCATCCATCTATACATCCATCCATCCATCCACTCATCCATCTATCCATCCATCCATCCATCCATCCATCCACTGATCCATCCATCTATCCATCCATCCATTCTTCCATCCATCCTTCCATCCTTCCATCTTTCCTTCCTTCTTTCCATCTTTCCATCCATCCATTCATTGTCCATCCACTGAAAAATGTTTACAGAGAATCTGCCAACAGGATCCCGACTCTGTCCTTGTCTCCCAGCAAGTGAGCGTCACCTCACATTGGATCACAAAGATTTGTGCCAAACCATAGTCCAAATCAAGTTCTAGCAGGTGTCCCATCACTCCGACCACTGGGCATCTCTAACTTTTCCTTTGGCCGTTTGAGCCCAAGGGTGGAGCAATCCACACCCACCACCTGGGCACTCCAAGCTCCTCATTTAAATTAGTTTTTGGTTATCAGGAAGTCAACCCTCACCTGTGATAGGGCAAGAGGGGCTGAAACTCCCTGGGCTAGGGTGGGGACCCCTCACTGGTCCGGAGAACAGCTCTGCTGGACACCACTGGGTGGGAATGTCATCCCGCCAGGTGGGAACGTCACCCCGACTCAGGACTCACCTGGTTCCTGTAACACGTGTCCCTTTGAATGTGCTACACCTCAGCCCTGAGGTTCACAGCCAAGAGGAAGAAACAGTGTAGTAAAGAATTTAACTTTCCCAAGGCGAGGACTAACCTTTGTCCTTGACACAGGGGTGTCTCCAGGTCCTTGGCATGTCCTGCCTTATAAGAGCATCTTTGTTTGCCTGGGGGCCTTGGGCCATGCTGGACAGTCTCACAAGGTGATCTCAGGTGGGGGCTTTGGGCCATGAGGTGTCAGCTCAACCTCAGAGAGACTGGAGACCAGGTCAGCCAGGGTGGCAGTCAGCCACGCCCGTGGGAATGGGCCAGTGGAGACTGGGCACCAAGGCGGGTGAGCTCCCTGGTCCCAGGCACATTGTCACACATTGTCACCTGGAGGGGTTCCCATCTGTGACTCTACAGGGAGAAGACAATTAGAAGCTGCATATCTGGAACCTTCCTGGATGCTACCGCACAAGTCTCTTCCTGAGCTGACTTTAATCTGTGTCCTTTAACGTGATAGACTGTAACCACTCATACAGCTTGCGGGGAGTTCTGTGAGTCCTTCTCGTGAGTTTTCAAACCTGAGGGTGGTCCCAGGAACCCCTGAACTCTGCAGTTGTTGTCAGAAATGAGGGTGGTCTTGGGGATACCTCCATAATCATGTGGGCCACATCTGTGCAGCAGCTACGATGAATCCTGGGGCTCGTGGGCAGACGCCACCAATGGCCTCGATCCACCCGCTGCCCACCCCTCCTGGCCGTTGTGACGGTCATGTTTTATAGGCAGAGCTCGGACGGAGGGAGCAGAAAGCACTTGAGCTGAGTCCCATCAGAGGAAGTAATGAGAAATCCATAAGTCTTGTAAATAGGTGATAAGACAAGTCTTTAAAACAAATGGGGCAATAACTTAACCACATGTGCGGCAGGGGCACGAGGACAGAGCTGGCTGAGACCAAGGCCGCTCCTCGGGATCTGGGAGCCCTTAATGCACCACTCGAGGCTTCTGGGTCAGTCAGACGCCAGGGTCGGCCATCAGGCTCCCAGAGAAAATTCCACCATCCTGGGACTTAGTGACACATTGTTAGGTCCTTGGAGAAGCCACAGGGGTGAGTGCCGTGGCTACACCCTGCAGTTCCCAGGACTCTCAGGCTCAGACACCCCAGACACCACCCTCCTGAGATAGAACACCCCTCCCTCCACAATCCAGCCTGTCCCCTGGTCTCCCCATCCCCACGGGGCGGGGTCCCCTTCCTCAGACGATCACAGAACTTTATGGCTGTAAACACACGCTCCTATCCACCCCTAGTTTGCTCTTCCAGGGCAGGAACTGCTGCTCCCATTTTGGAGATGTGAAGGCAGAGGCTGAGCGAAGCAGCTGGCAGGGCCGGACCTGGGTGGAGCTCAAGTGTGTCGTCCGTGCTGCTGGGCTCCACGGACACCTGGCACCTCCACCCAGGCTCTGCCTGCAGGCACATGAGGGCTAACTGGGGAGAGAGATGCTCAGACCCGAAGGCCGGGCTCAGGCGGGGGCAAGGCCAGGAGAGGCAGCCGGGGCACAGCCGGCCCTGCAGGAGAGGCACAGGCGAGAGATGGGGGTCTGCGGGTGGGTGGGGGGGGCAGGACGCAGAGCCTCACCCCCGGCCTTTCCTAAGGAACCAGGTGCTGATCTGATCCCCAAACCTGCCTCAGGCTCAACTTCCTCTCACCCGGCGTGGCCCCATTGAGGCATGGGGACTGGGGGCTCTGAATTATTCCTGAGCGACATCAAACGGTGTTTCTGGAGGGAGGCAGGGCGGGAAGAGCCCGTGTCCGGGGGGCTCCGGGGCTGCGAGGTGCCAGCTTGTGCTCTGACTGTTAAACAAAAGACACTTTGGATGCCCGTTCCTCCGGCAACTCGCAGCCTCAGGGCGACGGCTCAGCGGGCCGAGCATCTATTAGGCACCACCTCTGCTCGGCACACAGTAGCCTCACCCCGAAAGGTACCTGGGGATCCGTGTGGGAAAACGTCAGCTCCGGGCCCATAATTCACGTTCAGATGGCAAATTATTTTCCTTTGGAGGCATTAAGGGTAAATAAAGGCTTAATGAATCAAGCCTTCTGAATCACTATTGCTCCTCTAATTTGTAGTTTACAAGGTTCTTGTAAATTAAAAGTGGGAAAAGAAATCCCTTCCCATCCTGCGTGCGCCTCCTCCGGGCAGGAGCAATTTGGTTGTTTTGATTTTCATGTCCCTAAAGCCCTTATCTCTTTGAAAAATTATTCCTTAATTTTTATGAGGCTGCTGGTAAGACGGGAGACATTGAACGATTGTTCCATATCCCGTTCTCCTTCTCTTTCGAGTTCACTGTGAGTGGTTATGGTTCCCTGGGTGGGAAATAAAGGTGCAAGTGCTCACTTTTAATTTACTGTTTGCAATAAGCAGGGCTTTATCAACATTCCCCAATAAATTGTCTTTATTGCCAGTCTTCTGCTGCCAGGAGCAGTGGCCGTAAGAACACTGGGTGGGGAAAACGCGCTCCCGAGGGTTAGGGTTCTGGACCCGCCAGGGCGGTGCAGAGGGAATGCCCAGTGGGGGTGAGGAGGGTGGGGTCAGGGCCTTCCAGGGCTTGCCCATTTGTAGCCGCCTGGAGAGAGGGAGCCGCAGAGCGAGTGGGGCTCAGCCCAGGAGAGGACCCAACTGTCAGGGGTCACAGGAGCCCTGGCGCAACCGCCTTCCCCCGCTGGTTTCAGTGCTGGGTGGGTGCAAAGTCAGAGCTGCGAATCAGCCGCCCCAGGAAGGAGGGCTGTCTGGGTCCATAACCAGCTTCCGAAAGCACCGCCCGTCTCCAAGCCTGCAAGGCGACACAAGGTCTAGCAGGGTCTCTCTCTCTCTCTCTCTCTCTCTCTTCTTTTTCTCCTCTCTCCCTGTCCCCTACCCATCTCATGTCCTGAGAGTGACACATGAAGCATCTAAGAATCTGGTGTGAACTGGGGCAGTAAAAGACTCCCACAGTCTGAGCTCAGAAACCGCAGAGCTGCTCCTGCCAGAGCGGAGGGAGGAGACCTGCTCCCTCACCAGGAAGGGTGCGAGGGACTCTGGCCCGTCCTGCTGTCCTGTGGTTTTCGAGTCTTGGGGGAGTTTCTTCTGCCCCTTCCAGTCTATGCGGAGCCGTCACTGGCTGGGGACGCCGCCCTCACCTCTGTCGGCACGGCCACAGGTGCGCCAGGACCCAGGCTTTTCTGGAAGTCACCACACGTCACGCCTCTGCTGTCCCGATGGTCCTAATTAGTTTCTCAGTCTCAGAAGTAACGGGCTAGAGCACAATCTTTATCCGCGTGTTTATGACTTTGGCACTTTCCCATGTTCAACGATGTTATTCACTTTACGAACAAATGCATTAGGGTTTCGCTGTCCTGCTTTGGGAGATGAGGTTTTCATGTCCTCGTTGGAGTCAGGGGGGCTATCCAACGTCAGACGCCCACAGCTTCTTGCCCCTCTGATGTCGCTGCCTTTAGCCACGACGGGGAAACGGGCTGGCCAGCAAGGCCCTGCTCCGAGCGGGGCCTGAGGAACAGTCTTCAGGTGTGCTCCAGCTCACCTGCATTTTACCACAAACACAGAAGCCCCCCTCTGGCCAAATGCACTCCTGGAAACACCGACAGCACGTGCCAGTCCCCGCCTAGCTGCCAGATCCCAAGTCTCTCCGCAAAAGGGCAGCGCAGCCCACAGAAACGCCGGGACGAGCCCACGCCAGAGCCAGGCACAGTCGGTGCTTAACTGGCCCTCCTCGGGTGGAGTGGAAGTTCCTCACGCACGTGACTCTCCAAACAGCAGCTGCTCCGTCCTCCCGGAGCCCCAGAAATGGGGTGGCAAAGTAGCTCCTACAGTAGGACCGTGGTGAGGACCAGCGAGCTGGCCAAGGGAGGTGCCAGGGGCCTCGGGGCTCAGACAGCGTCAGCTACTAACATGACCAATGAGATCAGCTCCAAGAAGAAACTCCCGTCTGTGTTCTAAAGTTGACAAAGATGTTTCAACAAGCTCGTGTTTCTGGAAAGACGCTGACATCCCCGAATAGTCCCACCCCCCTCATGCAGACACCCAGCTCCCGAGTCCTTGCAGGGGCGGGTGGATTGGCGCGGCCTGGAAGGGCCCCGGGAGGGCCGTGAGGGGCCCTGGGCAGCTCGGCAGCAGACGCGGCGGGGCAGGCCCAGCGGCTGCTCCCGGCCGCCTTGCAAGGACAGTACTTGCTGGCTCAGCGACGGTCCCCGCGGCGGCCAGATGGCGGAACATCAGCGTTCAGCGTGAGCCCGACGGCAGGAGGAATAAAACACTTAACACCCCGCAGTGTGCGGGAGCAACGCCTCCTGGGAGCAGTGGCTGCATTGGGACAACCACGCGCTGACATCAGTCATGGTGAGGGTCCAACAGGACAAAACAAAAGAACCAAAGAGTAGCAACCAGAAGAAATGACAAGAAGGAATCGAATGTCAGCCAAAGAAGCTGAGGCTGAATTAAACAGCTACAAAGCAAAAGGTCACCGAAGTGCCAAAGATGCTAAATTCACGTCATGCCGCCTCCGGTTATCCCTGGCCCAGGGAACACGGCCAAATGGGGCGATTTCCAGCCGAAAGCACAATGTAGACAACAGTATAGATGAAGTGACAAGTGAACGAATGAATGATGTCTGGCTGTTGACACGCAGAGCACCTTCTCTGCTGACACCTGGCAACGCTCCTCCGCCAGGTGGTCAAGGTCAACTTCAAGAGGAGCCCGTTGCATTGAGACAGGCGCCTGTGTGAGCCGGCGCTTTGCCCTGTGCACATCCTTCCAGAACACATAACCGCGGTCTGATCCTGAGAAAACACCAGACAAATCCCCACCGAGGGGCGTTCTACAAACTATCTCACCAGCACCCCAAAACCATCAAGTTCATCTAAATCCAGAAAAGTCCGAGAAACTGTCACAGCCAAAGGAGCCCAAGGAGATGTGATGACCAAAGGTAACGCAGCATCCTGGAGGGATCCTGGGACAGTGAAAGGACGTTAGGTAGAAACTAAGGCAACCTGGAAAGAAAAACGTATGGGCTTCAGCTAAAAATAACGTGTCGACGCTGGTTTATTAACGTGCGAAATGTACAATACTAATGTTACTAACGGGGGGACGGGGCGTGGGGTAGAGACGAGCTCCCCGTACTATTATTACAACATTTCTGTAAATCTAAAACTATTTAAAATTAAAAGTTGGTTAGTAAGAAAGAAAAGTTACTTGAGGATGTAGTCCCCGCCACCGAAAATAAAAAAGAAAGAAAGACATTGGTAGATCCAACTCAGGGGAGAAATGAAGGACGTCCCAGGATGCTAACGGAGCAGCATCCTGGGATGAAGCTGACCCTCTCTGGAGCCAGGGAAAAGGCTTCCCAGACGGTTGCTCGGTTGCTCGCTGCTGCTGCTGTTGGTGTTGAATGAAGTTTCAGAGACTTGTTACTGTAACAGAGGGACCAGAGGAACTCAGGGTGTGCCAATGACAGATCGTGGGAGAAAAAAGAAAGGAAACTAGAATCTCCAGGGGGGAAAGTTCTGTGCAGAAGAGAAATCCTAGTACACTACCTGACTGTGCAGTGAGCACTATTTACAGAGCTGCAAAAATGCAAACTCAATCTATCGATACTTTTCAACTTTTAGAATCAACCAACAAGGAAACACCTTGAAGACTCAACTATGGTTTCAGCACAGGATGTCTTACAATGGCTGTGATACTGGAAGCTTCTTCACTGGGGGGAGGTTACCCGAGGGGAAGAAAGAGAGAGACCTGTTATTCTTGCACATGGCCAGCCGCCTAGTAGGCGCTTTGCTGCCCTGCGGGTGTATAATGAAAAGGGTAAGAGTGTGGCTTTGAAGTCCGACAGTCTTCAACCCCACTGCAGGCTCTGATCCTCAAGAGCTTTGGGAGATTAAACAAATTACTCAGCCCCTCTCTGCCTGAATTTGCTCACTTGCGTATCACCCAACACGAACATACTGAGGATGAAAACAGGCTATATATGTAAAATACGTAAAAAAGCACCATGCCCAGACATGGTAAACATGCCACGCAATTAGCTGCTGGTATTATCTTGTCACTAAAGAAAGGAAGACAATTTAGCTCTGCTTTTTCCAGAGGCCAAATTGCACTCCTGGAAGGGCAATTTCTCAACCAAGCTGTCACATGATAAAACAAACCAGTAATCTGAGCACTGGCCACATTCAAGAGGCCAGGGGCTGGGAGAGCCCCCTCTTAGGACGAAAGTGCCCTCAAGGACTCGAACCTTCTCTGTCCTACACATGTGTCTGTCTGGCTCGCCCTTGTTACCCGGTGCCCACGGGTACCTCTGCAATGCCTGGGAGCTCTCATCAAACCCAGAAACCACACTTGCGGCCGAGCACCACTACCGCATGTTCCACCGGTCCCGGTCTCCCTGCCGGGTCCCCACGCCCTGCCACAGGTAGGAGACCCCCAAGGTGCACCCGTACAATTGATGGATACTGAATCACAAAACGAAGCGATTTTTTGTACCTAGCAAAATAATGCAAGAGCAAGGTTTCATTAATTATCCTAACTAGCGGGCTGGAGCCAGTGTGAGGAAGAGAAGGGGGAGACATCTCTGCAACCCAGTACGGTGTCGTGTAATTAGCTCATCCATAATTGAACACTGCTGCTCGCATAAAGTTTGCACTCATTAGTCAAAATCACATCTCTCATAATTCCACAGGTTGTTTTAAACAAATTGGCTTTTTGCTCAAAGCCTTGTTTTCATTAAAAAATGTCTCCTTCCACAGGGACACCTTCAGTGAGATGAATGGAATCTGGTCACAATCTTTTCTTTAATGACTTTGTAATGTTCCCAGCCCCATGACACTTTGGAAGGGACCTGTGACCTGTCCCCACCACCTGTTGTCCTGTAAACACACACACACGAGGGTGACGAGGGTGCGTGAGGCTCTAGCCCCCCAGGCTCCTGGGGTGCAGGTGCGGCATTTTCATCTGATAAAGAGACGTCCCCCTGAGTGACCACCCCTCACTCCCTCCTCTGGCTCCCAGCAGCCTCTGCCTACCCCAGTGTGACACCACCTGGAGAGTGCACCCCCAGCCCCTCCACGCCTGGCCCGGGAGGAGTTTGGTGAACAGACGAGTGAGAGAAGAATGAAGAGAGCCCACAGCCCTGCCTGTCTGCCCCGGCCACACACCCCCAGGTGATAGCACCTGGCTTCTCCTCTCCAGGAACTTCCTCCTCCGTTC
>CM052444.1:105737971-105768267 GCA_028533085.1 Varecia variegata
GGCAACTCGTTCAGGTATTTTCCCCAATAAAGAGGGTTCCCTCCGGGAGAAGAGTTCTGTTGCCAACTACAAATGCACCTCAATTTACGACCGGGTAACAGTCCGATAAACCCATTGTACGTTGAAACTGTCACAAATCGAAAATGCGTGTAATGAACCTAACCTACCAAACATCACAGCTCAGCCCAGCCTGCCTCACACAGGCCCAGACACCTGCGTTAGGCTGCGGTGGGCAAAGTCATCTAACACAAGCCTGTTTTATAATCAAGTGTGGGCTATCTCGTGTAATTTATCGAGTACGGCAGCGAAAGTGAGAAGTGGAACGTTGTGTGGCTACTCGCCATTGATGCACACGGCTGAAAGCACCCTCTTCAAGTCAGAGAGTCGTCATTCAAACCATCGTAGATCAGGAACCGTGTGCAGATAGAGATTTCCCGTAAGGAATCGGCTCGTGCGATCACAGAGGCTGCAGCCCACCCTGCATGGGGGACCCACACACCCCTCGACTCCCCACTGCAGCTGCTCGTCCTGGACACCCGACCTGAGCTGGTCCAGCCGGACTCTCTCAAGAATCAGGACTTCCATGCAGGGAGCCGGCGTTGGTAGGTTGGGCCACGTAGACTCGGGGCTCAGAAAAGCCAAGAGAAAAGACGGTGCCACTGCAGGAGGAAACCTGTCTCCTCCCAGCCGCAGAACGTTCCGGCTCCGCTGGCGTGAGTGCTGTCTGCCCCTGGCCGAGGCTAATGGCACGTGCTGCCCGGGTCCTGCATCTGCCCTCCAGGGCCTGCGACCCTCTGCGGCATCTTCCTGCTCCAGCCGGCTTTCCCGGAGGGGCCAGACTTTTTGTGTTTATTTCAGAAAGTAGATTTCATACCATGCAGGGCACTCATGCACGCACATGTGTGCGTGTACACACACACACATACATACACACACCTTGAGCCACACAAACCGTCCTGCCAATCTGGGCTCACCTCCTGCTTCCAAATGAACCAACCCCACCTGGAAGCCAAGACCTTCCCTAATGCCAAGAAAGGAATGCTCTTGGTGTCCGCGGTCGCTGGCTGCATTTTCCCTGCCACGTCCCCACAGCCTGTGTCCTCCAGAGACGGTCCTTGGAGGCCAGGCTCCTGCTCGCACATCAATCTCAGATCCAAGGCAAATGCCAGGGCCCGGAGCCCGAGGCAAGAACAATCGGGAATGACTTGTTGGGGAGGCCCCAAACCAGTTCCAGTCATGGGGGTCAGCACCTCTCCCCTGACCCTAAACATCATGCACCAGAGCCAGGTGGTCCCCCCAGGCCTCGCCCATCCACAGCGGCCTCCAGGGTGGGTGAGTGCTGCACTGCGGGGGCTTCTGGTGGCGGCCAAACTGTCCAGCCCAGGCCCGTGGAAATCACAGAGGCCAGCCAGAACACAGCGGCCCGCAGGGTGGTGGCCTGGCTGGGCCCAGCAAGGATGAAACATGGTCACTCCTGGCCACACCCTGCCCAGTGGCCAGAGGCACCAGGTGTCAAAGGGGCGAGAGGAAAGGGCCTAAGCCACAGTGGCTTCCTGGAATGCAGGTGACACTGCAAATTCCTGGCATCTGTGCCCTCCTCTACACCACCTCCCACTCCCTTTTGCACACCGCCCTCCCCAGCAACTCTGGGGGCAGACGAGGGCTTATCAGGTGGAAACTGAGGCCCAGGGAGGTTCTCCGTCCACCTGTGCCCTGAATCAGGTGTCCTGATCTCCAACTCTGGGCTGCCGTGTGAAACCAGGGGTCCTGCGGGAATCCCGGGCACTGATCTCAGGCGTCAGGGCGGAGCTGCCGGCAGCGGGATCGCAGCCCCTGGTGTCTGCCGGCGCACGGGAGGGTGTGGGGAAACCCACGATCTGGTGTAAGAAGCGTTCTGTGTTGAGTGGCCAGAGTAGAGTGGGAGAAAAGAGATTGTTTTGTTTATTTTCCTACTAGACACCACCCAAGCCCTCCCAGTAACGTTCCAGAGAAGGTCCCGGCCACTGTCCTGAGCTGAGCCACAGGACACGCTGTGGCCCTGCTGAGAAGCGGCTGGGCTGGCTCAGAAGAACAAGTCTGTCCCCATGGCAGCCCTGACCCCGTCCAGTGTAGACTGCAGAAGCTGGAGGGACAACGGCCAGTGTCCCTGCAGGGCCGGCTGCTAGAGCCAGGGCTGGGGTGACTCAGACACTCCGGGGTTGGCGTGGGCTCCCTTGGCCCTTGTCCATGCTCCTCCTGGGCTGGACGGAGGACGCCAAGCCTGAGCCTCCGCCCGCTCTGCCCTTTCTTCTCTGGCTGCAAACAGACCCTGCCGGTCACTGAGCCCCACCCCGCCCTGCAGGGGTGTCCTGGGGCGGCCAGAACAAAGCCTCTCAGACTGTCTTAAGCAACAGGAAGTTACTCTCCCACAGTTCCAGGGGCTGGAGGTCCAAGATCAAGGTGTCCACTGCCCTCCCTCGGAAGGCTTTCGGGGAGAATCCTTTCTCCCTCTCCCAGCTGCCGGTGGGGGCTGGCAGTCCTCGGTGTTCTGAGGCCACGGCGGCATCACTCTGATCTCTGGCTCCGTCACCACGCAGCCTCCTCCTCTCTCCAGATCTTCTGATAAGGACACCAGGCATTGCATGTAGGGCCCACCCTGATAACCTCATCATAACTTGGTTACATCTGCAAAGACCCTACTTCCAAATAAGGTCACATTTGCAGGTGCTGAGGGTGGGGGCTTCACCAAACCTTTCTGGCAGACACAATTCGGCTCATGACGCTGTGTTTGTTGATGACACCAACACGTCTGAGACCCCGCCCCACCCTTCAGTGCCTCTGTGAAGGGGAACAGCACAGCCGGCTCCGCCCTGGTGAGATCAAGGTCTGGGGGAGGTCAGGGAGAGGGGTGCTCAGGGCTGGAACAGGGCACCTGCTTGGCTACCACTGACACACAGCGAGGCCTGCATGGCTGGGCGCAGACCTGCACCCTGCTGGGGTCCACTCAGCCCATGGGCTCTGGCTCATAAACAAACTGTAATACATTTGCATCAATACAATGGAGTTCTGCTCAGCGGTAAAAAGGAGTAAACTATTGATCCACAGACAACCTGGAGCACTCTCCAAGTTCTCGCTGCGTGAAGAAGCCGGTCTCAAGAGGCAACACGCCGCCTGATTCCACATAGACGACATTCTCCAAAACACAAAACTGCGTTGACGGAGAACAGAGCAGAGACCCCAGGGTGGGGGTGAGGGGAGGTGCTGCAGAGGGGCGCACGAGAGGGGCTGGGGGGCGACGGAGCTGCTCTGCACCCTGATCAATGTGGGGGCTACACGAACCTACACATGGGTTAGAATTCATGGAACTGTATACTAAAAAGAAGTCAATTTTACTATACCGTAATTTTGTAAGAGGAAAGATGAATTAATTTTGTTTTTAATTTTCTCTCCCCCAAGAAAAATCCACCCCCAGCCTTTAGGAGCACACTTTGTCTCCTCAGTCATCAGTTTCTCCTTCCGGCATCTGCAAGAGAGCCCCTGGCCTGCCCAGAGGAGGGTGCCCCGTGACCCCCCGGCTACTGGGGCTTCCTCGGAGGCAAATCTCCCTGGACAGCTCTGCAGGCTGCCTGGGAGGGGCTTCCTGGTGAGAACCTCTCATGGAAACTCCAAGTCTGCCTTCCTGGGCTGCGGGACAGACGGGATAGTTGGGCCTCAGAGCCCAGAATCCGCTGTCGCCCCTGCCGTGGGAGAGGGCTGTGCCGGCTGCCGTGGCCTGGGGGAAACCTCAGGCCAGGTCAGAGGGAAGGGCTGCCCCGGGACCCACTGAGAAATGACCCACCAGGCCAGCAGCCCTCTGCCTCGTCTGAGCCGACAGCTGGCCTCACCACACGGACATCCTCATCAAACCAGCTGGCTGGGGGGACCCTGCGGAGGGAGGCTGTGGCCAGGACCCGCCTGGCTCCGTTAGGATCCTAAGACACCGGTTTTCTCAAGCTAAGTTTGGCGCACCTGTGGACCCCCCTTGGGGTGCGGACATGGAGGGTCCGGAGCCAAGTGCCCAGACACCTCGAGGGGCCCTGGGAACTCAGCAGGGACGGGGCCAGAACGCAGGGACGGGGCTTTGATCTCGCCTCTCTCTGCCGTGCCGAGAATCTCCCCTCCCGGGGCGGGGCAGCCACACATCCCCCAAAATAGGTTCACCGGCAGCTGTTTTAATGCTAACTTTTCAGATATTCCCAAGGCCAACCTCCGGTTTGATTAAACTCCTTTCTTTTACTTTCTTCTCCGCCCCAGCACATCTTTCCGAGGCAACATAATAAAGTACAGCAAACAGCTTCGATCGCTTGCAGGAAAATGATTTTCCCAACAAGGGCTGAGGGTGATTTCGGTTCACCGGGTCCCTGAACCCATTTGCTGGACTTGAGAGGATTTCTTTGAGATCAAAGTATTCTAACGTATTTTTTGAGGCTCACATAGTTCCACCTCTCCCCAGATCTGAGGTCTGTGGAATTGCAAAGACGCGTGTCGTGATGATAAACACGGGCCTCTCGGTCGTTGTCTCCGCGGGGACACCAGGCTGTGCCAGTCCTTCCCTTGGCACCGAAGATGCAGATGAGCGCGTCGCAGCCTGAGCCACACAGACTGGCCCTGGCGTGTTCCCGGAGGGCAGCTGGCAGGTAAGGCCACCAAAGAAACAGGGGTCTCCATGGAGAACGACAGCCTGGAGATTGCTGATTTGTTTCCAACAACAAGGCCCCCGTCCCCAAGGTAGGAACATGCGTCACAGAGAGGCAGCAGAACTCCAGGGACGAGGGAAGGAGGTTCTGGACCACTCACTGCTCCAGCCTCTGACCCCTGCTTCCAGAACCATCTCCCGCCAGTCCGTCCTCCGTAGCACCTCGACGGGCTCTCTAAAGCACGGATGTGATCTCAGACTCAGCAGTTCCCAAGGCCCCCCGAGGAGAAGACGAAACCCCACAGCCAGCCACGGACAGGCTGTCCCCACCCCCCAGCGCCCGCTGCTCTGTCCTCCCCACACGCTCCATGCCCAGCCCTGCCCAGCACACCCCGACCCCTGCACACGGCTGCACCTAGCCCTGCCCAGCACACCCCGACCATGCACACGGCTGAGCCCACTGCCCTGCCCAGCACACCCCAACCACGCACACGGCTGTGCCCACTGCCCTGCCCAGCACACCCCAACCACGCACACGGCTGTGCCCACTGCCCTGCCCAGCACACCCCAACCACGCACACGGCTGAGCCCACTGCCCTGCCCAGCACACCCCGACCCCTGCACACGGCTGAGCCCACTGCCACGCCCCAACAAGTCTCCCACCCCCTCCCCAGACTTCCCTGCCACGGATGACTTTGCCCACAGTCTGTTTTCTCCCAGCCACGTGGCATTATAAATATTTGCTCATGTATTAACATCTTGTGTGTCTTTTTCCCCCCAGCTGCACCAGGAGCTCTCTGGGGGCCAAAACCACGTCTCTGTATCCCAGGACTCTATCAGTGCCTCCTGAACCATGTAGAGAAATAGAAACTAAAGAAAATACAAATTTTAAAACCATCACCTGTGGTCCCACCCCTGCGAATTAGCAGCTGTGGATTCCCGATTCTAATTCCGGATCTCTTCCTGCGCATGTTCTTCTCTGTGAAATCAGTGCCCCCCTCTCCACGCTCCTTCCTGACTGTTTCTGCCGGAGCAGTGCAGCACGTCCGTAAGTGCCCCGGGGTTTCACAGCTCCCAAGTTCACTGTGGAACCAGCTGCTCCGGTCATTTTGGTCACCTGGTATCTACAGTATCAGAGACCTGGGGCAACCAGCATCAGGTGCAAATCTTGGTGCCTGTCTCGGGGGCTCCTGGGGATAGACGAGGTGCTAGGAGAGGGGTTTCCGGGTCAAAGATACATAATTTCAAGCCCTTGAGTTAGATGAGAGACAGGTAGGTAGGTAGAAAGGTAGATAGGATCTCTAGACAGGCAGACGTGACACACAGAGATAAAGGGAGATGAGTCTAGGAGGACTGAGGGCAATCCAGACACCTGCACTGACCCCACTGCCGTGGTCAGCTCCGGCTGCCGTCACCAAGTATCACAGACTGACCCGGTGACTTAAACAGCAGACGTCTCTTTCTCACAGCTGCAGAGCCTGGGACGTCCAAGATCAAGATGCCGGCAGACTCAGGTCCCGGTGAGGACCCTTCCTGGTGTGCACACGGTGACTTCTCACTGTGCCCTCACATGCAGGGGTGGGGCAGAGGGGACAAACAAGTTCTCTGGTGTCTCTTCTTACAAGGGCACTAATCCCATCATGGACACCCCACCCTCATGACCTCATCTAACCCCAATCACCTCCCAAGGGCCCATCTCCAAATACCACCCACTGGGGGCCAGAGCTCCAGCACATGAACTTGGGGGCATAAACATCCAGTCCCTACCACCCTCCCTGCCAGCGGGACGGGGGTGGCCTCTCCCCAGTGGCTCCAGCGCTGGGATCTTCCAAACCCCGTCCGGCTGCCTCCTCACTGGGCAGAGGCGCTCGGCGTCTTCCACTGTAACCCCCCTCCCAGGCTGATAAGAGAGGGAGATACATCCCAGTCCTAATCCTTGGTGCCTATGGATGTGATCTGGTTTGAAAATGTGACCTTACTTTGCAGATGTGACTAACATAAGGATCTCTAGGTAAGATCATCCCAGATCATCCATGTGGGCCCCAAATCCAATGATGAGGGTCCCTATTAAGTGACATGCAGAGGAGAGACACAGAGAGAAGACGAGGAGGCCACGTGAAGGCAGACAGAGACTGGACCGACGCGGCCACAGCCCCCAGACGCTCCAAGCGGCACAGAAGGACTCTCCCCTGCTCAGGAACGTGGCCTAGAGCACTGGGTTTCGGGCCCTGCCCTCGGAAGCAGGCAGAGAACACACCTCTGCTGTCCTAAGGCACCAAGCTTGTGGTGCTTTGTCACAGCAACCCTAGGAAAGCAACACGGGGACCGAGCACGGGGCCAGCGACAGCCCGGGATGAAGCTCCCCCTCCCCACGGGGAGGAGCCTGAGCCACGATTCCCGCCAAAGACAGAGAAGCCGCGCGTTGGAACTGCGGTTAATGTTGTAACGAAACCTTGTTTTCAAGAGTTTAATATTTTTTTCTGTTCCTTTGGGGAAAATGTAAAATAAAATAATAATAATAAAAAAAAGATTTTCGCATCCCGGGCAGGAAAATGCACATCAGTGTGAATGGCAGTGGCGTAATTTGTCCTGGCCCTGTACCGTTCCATCATTCCAGACTATTAAAATTTTTAATCAAAGGTTTCGGTTATTAAACTGCCTGAGGTTGGCAGAGGTTTGCTGTTATCTTATGTTAAAATCCGCCATGATCCAAATAAAATGAAATTAATTTGAGATGCCAAAAGAAGCTCAGGTCAATAGAGCACTAATATTTCAAGCTGCGGCAGCTGGCATGTAGCAGGTGCCATGGGCGGGGGCCACCCCACCGTGCCAGCCCCGGGTCTCGGGAGGTGCCAGGAACAGCCCCCACAGGACCCCAGAGGCAGGAGCCGGGGAGAGCGAGCCGTGGGGACCCAGGCCGGCTGGAGAAAGTTTGCAGCAACGCGAGCTTCTGTTGAGACGCCCGCGTGTGTCCTCTCCAAAGTGACTTTCCTTCTCCTCTGCTTCCCCGATGGGTCCTGTGGGTGCCTTTCCATTTCCTCCCATTTCCTTCTTGGTCTCCCAGCAGCCTAAGGGCCAAATTCTCCTCTGTCTCCTTCCAGCAGTTTCCCCAGGGCTCCCCCACTGCTCCCCCCCCCCCGGCCCCCCAGGCTCCCGTTGCCTTCACCGCGGCCCCAAGGCTGCCCCCAAGGCGGCTGCTCAGGCAGGGCCGTCAGAGCAGAGCCGTCCTGAAGTCCCGCAGCTCCAGGCTTAGCTTTGTTCTCCCGGATGCAGAGGGCAAGGCCAGGGCGAGTGTCGTCCACGTCACACCCCCACGCACACTGGGCACTGAGCCTAAAACGAACCTCTGAATCCGGTTTCCCAACCCCGTGCTGCCGGTGTTTGGGGCTGAAGATGCCTTCGTTGCCCCGGCCATGCAGGCTGTGCAGCAGCCCCCGGCTCCAACCGCGAGATGCAAAGGAAAGCAGTGCTGCCATGCTGCCCTTCAGGAAAGGAAACTGAGGCCTGGGAAAGGCCACGGCGTGGGAGGTTGCAGTGGGAGCTGTGTTCCTGCCCCCGCACCTGCCCAGCACCTCTCCCTGCACCACCCCACCCACACCGGCCGGGCCACCGTGTCCTCCCTGGGGACGCAGATCTGCTCTGAGATGTGGGCGAGGCCCCCACGGGTTCCCTGGTTCCCGGGACTCCCGGGTTCCCGGGACTCCCCGGGTTCCCGGGACTCCCACCCTGGTTCCCGGGACTCGCTGGCGAACACGACCCACCCACGCTCGTGCGGAGGGTTTTCATCCTCCACATGTTCCGATTCCTTGAAGGATCCAGCCCTTGAAGCGCATTTGATAAGTCGAGAGAGAGAGTGAAAAAGGGCAAACTAGCGATTACTCCGGGATCACGTCGCCCACCAGAGCAGCCGGGCTGGGGGCCAGCAGACGGCAGGTGTCCGCTGTGTCTCGAACGGGCAGCATCTGTCCCCGAGGCAGATCAAAGCGGCGAGTGTCTCCTGACAGCTCCTGGGCTGCCTGGGAGATGAGAGGCAGATGGGCACCGACCCCGCACAGCCCCCCGTGCGTGTACCCACCTGCCCACCGTTTACTGCTGGTGGTCGCTGCCTGGGCTGGGCCTGGCTCTTGTCCAAGCGTTTCCTCTCCTGTGTCTTCCTGACTCGGGACAGGGGAGAACTCGGCTGCCCTCACTGCCTCCCTCCACGCCCTGCCTCCTGGACCCCCGCGCTAGGTACCAGGGCTCCCAGACTGCAAGGGCTGTCGGGAGGACCCCACCCATGTCTAGAGCACCCCAGTCACCCTTCTGAAGCTGGAGTCCAGCCAAGGCAGGGAAAAAGGGTGTCTGCTACCTTGGGGGGCTCTGCTCATGGGCCCCAGATGACCCCAAGCCCACTGCCCCCCAGAAGACGTCAGCTGAACACCCTCAGCTGCAGCCCTGGGAGGCCCCACCAAGACGACAGGGCCACCAGCCTCGAGGGCTCAGCCCGGGAGTGACAGCCTCTACCAGGAGGTCACCAGCAGGTGCCTGACCCACAGTCCCCGCCCTGTCCCTGCCACTTGGGAGGGATGGGCACACACTCGAGGACACGGTGGGAGGATGTAGCCATGTGCTGGCCATGCCCAAGGTTGTCACACGAGGCCACGGTGCTGTCTTCCCCCACCCCCAGCCCAACAGCCCACGTGGCACATGGGTGTGGACCTGCCCAGCCTTCTCAGCTCAAAGAGGCGCCACGGGCCAGCAGGAGCAGATGCCGTCAGCCATGCCCCAAACGTGGGCACAACGCCCTGGCTCCTGCTGGCCCGTCAAAGGGACCTTCCTCTTAGCCAGAGGCGGTAGGCGTGAACAGAGACAATGGCACAGCGTGTTCCCACACACCGCGCTCGGCCCCACTCACCTGCCAGCATCTCACACGGCAAACGCCTGGCCCCGCACAGCGTCTGGCTCAGAAATCCGTCATTTGCAAAGACGACCTTTTGATAATTAGTGCGTGACAATGAGCCTGTGAGTCTCCGAGATCTGAAACCTTGGCAGGGAGCTGAGATGGGAGATACTGCTTCGGGGACGGCGAAGAACGGGTGCCCTTTGAGAGAAAACACTAGCTGGTGGCTCCTCCGTGCTCAGTTTCTGGCGGCGCCCGAGTTGGACGCACTCTGACTGCGTAACAACAGCCTGGACGGCGGGAGGTGAACCTCCATCTTCCCAGGTTTTCTTGCGCTTGATCAAAGAGTTACTAAATTTAATAAAGAGTTTGTCAAGATTATTTCATCTCGGTACCAAAAAAAGAAAAATGCGAGATCCCTGAATTCTGTTCACCCCATCTGCAAGCCGAGCGGTGCGTGTGTCTGAGTGTATGTGTACACGGGCCCGTGCACTGGTGTGTGCAGGAGCACGTGGTTGTTAGCTGGGGGCCGCTGCACTATCAGAGAAAAAAAGTTTCAACGCGTAAGTCCCAAAGGCAGTCACTGCGTGTCCGTCTTCCCGTCTGGCCCCAAAGCTTGGCCGGCCCCTCTCCTCCCTGTCCACCCCCCGTGCCCACCCACGCAGCCGCCACTTGCTGGGTCCACAGCTGTGCCCTGTGTCCCAGGCCAAATGTGTAACCTTTCTTCACTTTCACTACCTGGAGGGTAAAGGTGACGATGGCCGCAGTGCTGACCTCGCGCATTGTCTCTAGGACTGAACCACAATATCCACGCAAAGACGCAGCAGAGTGTCCGATTCATTCTGTCTCACCCGTGTCCAAGTGCCGCCACCACTGGTCTTTCCAGGTGCCCACGCGTGTCCAGAATACCCATGACTGTTGCAGGACCCTGGATGCCACTGGGGTGGCTGCCGCCGTCACCAGGAGCTCTTCAAACTCCTCAGGCATCGTCCCACCCGGGGGGACTCGGAGCCCCCCTCTCCAGACGCCCAGGTCAGGGCCCGGCCTGCGGGGGCCCCAGGGTTTGAGGGACAGGGGTGGGGGCAGAGGGCATCCCTCGGTCCTGGCCTCGCAGTCATAGAGGGATCCAAAAGTGAAACCTTTGACGTTGTCTCCAAACACGTCCCAGAGATACTTTATCAGAATTTGAAGAAGACATGAAATCCGTGTCCACCTCGCAGACCACACTCCGCAGTGCTCTCGGAATTATTGTGTTTAAACAAATCCTATAATTAGCTTGTAAATAGCTATGGAAATATGGAACACGAAATATGAAAATTACATGAAATTATCTTTTTGTTAAAAACATGTATTTGTTCGATGTAATTAAATCTATACCATTTTGACAACTCTGTTTTAGATCTTCTTCTTAGGTTTTTGCTTTTTATCTACTTGTTTTTGAGACCCCAGAGGCAGTGGGTGGAGTCAATCACAATTTTATCACATTGTAGCAAATTTTCATCCCTGGGTTGCTCGAGGTCATTTTATCGCCTGACCGTTCGTCCACCACCCCCTCTCGTGTCCTCCCCCGCCGCAGACCACAACTCCGTGCGACGGGCGTGGTGCCCTCTGTCGGCGCTCTCCAGGTGGGTGCTGTGGTCTTGCCTGGCACCTGTGAGCGGTACTATGTCCTGTACCCCATTCCCTCCTCACACTTCTTTCTCCACCCACTCGGTTTCGAGGTCCCGTCCACACCGCACCTGTGTATCCAATCGCGGTTTCCATCTCCTGCATGTGGGGCTCCGTGTCACCCGCGTGTTTCACCTGTGCACTTGCCCCCGCTAGCGGGCACCTGGCCAGGCACCAGTGCTCTCCTGGATGCACGCCCCACACGAACAGCCTCAGACTGGCGTCTCCTGCGGGTCCCGTGGGAATGTCCCTGGCTGCACACCCGGCAGCAGAACCGTGAGGTCGCAGGTACGCACAGGTGAAGTTTGCTTCCATAGCCCCAGGTCCTCCGGAAAGGCTGCAGCCCACACCCCGCCAGCCACCGGGAGCTGTCCCACCCCAGCCACACGTGGCCTAGCCAGCGTTTCAAACTTCTGCCCATCCGGCAGACATGAAGTGGTGCTTTGTTCTGATTTCCGTTCGTGTGACCACCAGTGACATTGAGCTTCTGTTCACATGCACACTGGCCTTCTGAGTTCCCTCCCCAGCAGTGGTCCGTACCCCTGCCCAGGTTCCATCTCGCTGATCTGCAGGAGTCCCTCGTAGATCCCAGGTATTAATCCCCTGCCAGGCTTCAACATCGCAAATACGGTTTGTCGTTCGCTCGGCTGTGCGTTAACTTTGCATCGTCTTTCCCTGAACAGAAGTCTCACTCTGGCATCGACTTGTTGCCCTGTGGTTTGGGCTTTTGATTTCTTATTGAAGACATCTCTGCTTGTAAGTAACAATGATTTTCTCCTACCTTTTCCTTTGACCATAGCTTTTCCTGTTTGGACTTTCATCCACCTCAAATCCAGCTAAGAATATGATGCCAGGTAGGATTCGGGGTTTTGTTTTGTTTTTTCATACTTTATCACAAATAGGTACTGCTACGGTTTGAATATTTGTCCCCCTCCAAAATTCCAGTTAAAATTTTATTGCCATTGTAACAGCATTAAGAGGTGGGGCCTTTGGTAGGTGATTAGGCCCTGGGGGCCCCACCCTCGTGGGTGGGACTGGTGCCATTATACAAGGTGAGTTTGTCCCTCCTGCCTTCTACTCATGGCACAGTGAGAAGGCCCCACCGGATGCTGGCACCCAGATCCTGGATGTCCCAGTCTCCAGAACTGTGAGAAAATAAATTTCTGTTCATTATAAATTGCCCAATCTCAGGCATTCTGTTGTGGCGGCACAAATGGACTGAGACGGGCACCAGCCTCATCAAATGCCTTCTCTGCAGCGATTGAGCTAAAACATGCGGTACTTCCCCTATAGTCTATTACGGGGTCCCCTCAAGAGATTTCTAGATGCTCCTGGATAACTCACCACTTACTATTTTTCCTAATATACTATTAGATTCCATTAACTAACATTTTACTCAGGAGCTTTTCAACTTTGTTTATAAATACATTTGTATTTTTTGTTCCTGTTGTTTCTATTTGATTTTGAAATCCAGATTACACAAGCCTCTCAAATCAGCCAGATGCTGTCACTCATTGTCTAATTTCCCAAATACCTTGTATAAAATAGAAATGAATTTTTCTGGAAATTATTGTAGAAATCTCCAAATCCAGTCACCTGGACTTGGAATTTTTGGTGCTAGGAAGTCTTTGCCTACCACTTAGCCTCTGTAACATGCATGTGTCTGTTCAAGTTACGTTTACTCTTTCACAAGTTTGGCATTTTGTGCTTTTTATAGGAGTGCATCCATGTCATGTGTCAGATCTATTGAGATACGCCTGTTCAATTTATTCTCATACTTATTTCTAACTTCTCTGTCTTCTCTTTGGGTTGGTCTTTCCAGAAGTCTTCCTAGCACGTTGATTCTTTAAACAGAGTTTGGTTTTGTGCATCCTCCATAGGTCTTGTCTATTCCACTTGCTTCTGCCATTACCTTTTTTGCTTCCTTTCTAATTTTTCCTGGGGTGGGTGGGGCGGGGGCTGCTCTTTCCCTCCCTTTCCAGCTGCGGATGTGAAATCCCTGGCTTGCCTGTTTTTCCCACTTCCCATTTCCTGACAAATGCACTTAAAACTAACAGTTTCCCCTTAAGAACTGCTTTGGCTCTCCCCACGGGTGGGGACGTGTCACATTTTATTATCACTCTATATACGTCTTAATTGCCTTGGTCATTTCCAGGGATTGTTCATAAATATGCTAATTAGCTTCCAAAATGTTGGAGTGTTTTTTTAAAAAACGATCCTTTTGTTAATTGGAATGTCATTTATCGTGGTTAGAGAACGCAGGTCATCATATTAATCCTCAGGAATTGCTGGAGCCTTCCATCTTGGCCCCGTATGTGAGCCCCCTGTAAAGTCCGGCGTGGAGGTGGGAAGGGTGCAGGCTCTGTGTGCGCGGAGGAGGGTTTGCACAGCTCACAGCTCCAGTGCACACGTATTGATCGCAACAACTTCAGTATCTTTGATTTCTTTTATCTGCTTGATCACTGGAAGGTCCAAATCCGAGTGTTGATGTATCTATTTCTTTCTGGGTTTCTGCTCGGACTTTAGGACTGCTTGATACTTTTTGAAGCTGTAAAGTTAGGCACACATATAGTTGACCCCTGAACAACACCGGGCTTGGCGTGCCGACCCCCAGGGAGTTGAAAATCCATGTGTAACTTTCAATTCCCCAAAAACTTAACTACGAATCACCTGCTGTGGACCAGAAGCCTTAGCAATAACACAAACAGGCAATTAATGCACATTTTATATGTATATTAGATCCTGCATTCTGACAATAAAGCAAGCTAGAGAAAAGAAAGTGTAATTGAGAAAATTATAAGGAAGAGAAACTATATTTACTATTCATGACAGGGAAGTAGATCATCATAAAGGTCATCATCCTCCTCATCTTCGCCTTGGGTGGGCTGAGCAGGAGGAGGCAGAGGAGGGGCTGGCCTTGCTGTCTCGGGGGCAGCAGAGGTGGGAGAAAATCCACATGTAAGTGGACCCCCAAGGTTCATGGGTCAACTTATACGTATGATGAATAGATCTTTAATTATTTAGAATTTCATGATGGGTTTTTTGGTCCTTTTAGATTTTTTTAGTTCTTAAATCCTGCTTTGTGCCTCTATCTTGTCAAAGTGGTGGTAACACCCCTCCGTACATCACAGAGTTAACATTGGGATCAAGCATGTTAATCTGTGTAATGCATGTAAAACCACGTCTAGGACATCGAAACCCTGTTTGGTGTTCACTTCCTGCTCTTTTCAATCTTTAATGTCCCACGAATCCCAAACACTCGGGGTGGCCGGGGCACCTCTGCCAGGCTCCGAGGGCCCTGCCTGGCTCTCCTTGCTTTCCACCGGGGACCAGGGACCCCCTCCCTTTGCAAGGTGCACGAGGGGCTCTGGAGGGAAGAGCGAGTGCCGGTCTCTGTGACCAGTCCCCATCCTGGAGGAAGTCGGAGGACGAATGTCCCCGCAAATCCAGACGAATAAGCGTGTGCCAACCCAGGGAAGATAATCCGGATGGAGTGGAGATTTTGACAAAAGAGACACACAGCAAGTGACAGAAAATACACTGCAGAAGCCAGGCATGGTGACCAATGGTTGCAGCCAGGAGCCTGGGATGGAGAGAGGTTTCCAGAAGGATTGCCCCGCCTTGCTGGTCAGACAGCAGAGACGGGGTGGGGGTGGGGAGGTAGGGTGCCCCCCTACCCAAGGCCTCCCCAGCTCCGAGGTCTCAGGTGCGCACGTGAAAACCAAGTGGCCCGGAACAGCGGTCACTCAGTGCCATCCCAGAGCCCCCGGGGTGGGCCCTGGAACCCAGCATCAATCACTGCCCCTGGCAGGGACCAGGTCACAGGACACTGTGCAGCGGGGGGTGACTCGGTGACTGCCGGGGAAGCTGCCGCAGAAACCTGGCTATCCATCTGAATCATGCTCCAGGTTTTCATAACACGGCCCCTCCTGGGTGCTGCCCCCCCAGATCTGTCATCTCTGGTGTCAACTCACCTTCGAAAGAAAACAACTAAGTCAAATTGGAGTAAAAGTAATAATTTTTAAAAATGCATTCTGTTCCTGGTGGTTTCCGTGGGAGAAGAGCAACAGATCTGACAAACCCTCCCAGGTGGGTTCTGGGCCAGCCCCGAGCCTGGGGCTGGAAGGAGTTAGGGTCACCAGGTCCGACCTCTGTGGGCGGGGCTTCCGGAACCCACCGGGCGACAGCCAGTCGCCTGCGAGCTCCCCGCGCCTGCGACCCCGCAGAACCAGCCCGGCCAGGGAAGGCCTGGGGGTCTCCACGCTGATGCTTGGCACAGTCCTACCTGCCCCTGCCACAGCCTCCCCAGGCCACCCTCACACCCTCACACTGCGGCCACTGGGCACGAGGACACTCTCTCACCCCTAGTTTAAAGTTTTGACGCAAGACTTGCAGCAGCATTGCCCGAAACGGGTCCCCGATGTGCTTTCCGTGAGAGGGGGCTTCCACTGTCAGTGAGCCGGGAACGGGGCCGCTGGCTCTCCAGACCCAGGCAGCGCGGACCCCACCATGTCAGAGGGCTCATCTCTGAAATGCACAGAGGGAACGTTCCCAACCCTGAGATACTGAAAACCCCTCTGTCCTCCTCCGAAGGTTAAAAATAGTAAGACAGCCGATCAATCTACCTGTTCATACACCCATGGCAAATGCAATCACTCTGCGCTTGTTTACCTGTACGTTGTGTGAGAAGCTGGACTAGTTCTTTGAGTCCTGGCTAGGCTCCAGCTCCCTGACCTGCAAAACAGGGCTCACTTCATGTAAAACAGGGATACTGGTAATGATCAGGCTCAGAGAAGTTAAGTCACCTGTCCAAGGCCACACAGCTGGGATTTCAATCCAACCCATCTCAACCTAAAACCCAAGCCCCTGCCCCAGCTGGTGCCTCTGGAAGATGACAAACACCAGCTGAGATGCAGATCAGGACCCCGAGAAGAGATGCCCCAAGGTGAGAAGAACCAGGGACAAGAAGGAGACAAAACTGGCTTCTGTAGCTAAGGTTCAGATGTGGCCCCAGGCCCCTGGCAGACCACATGGAGGGCCGTGAACAGGTGAACGGGTCTTATCAGAAAGGACAGAGCACACACATTCCCGAAAGGAAAATCCTGCCACAGCTGACCTGGGAAGCCTGTGTGACAAAGCGGAAACCGTGTCCTTGAAAACGTTTCTGTGGGGCCGCGGAGTGGCCACGCTTCATGCTGCTCTTCCTTACAGAGACTCAGCGCAGCCAGGGAGCCGCGGAAAACTCAACTCGGAAGACCAGCCTTTGTGGAGACACAGTTGCGGGTCTAAACATGCAGACTTCTGCCTCCAAGAGGAGAATCAGAGCAGGCGGAGGTAGGGACAGATGGCACATCTCGCAAACGATCTTCAGAAGGTAATCACCAGCTTTCACTGCAAGGCAGTGAGCAGGGACACCTATGGGTGACACCGCGTGGCGTTGCTGGCGAGGTGGACACCCGGGCGTGCAGGTGAGGGATCTAACCAAACTTCCTGCCAGGACCAAACGCCCCCACCCCCACGGAGAGGCCACAGGAAACCAGCTGTCTATTAAAAGGAGTCGTTTGGGCTTCACTTCGAAAGATGAGCAATTGTGTGATCACATCTCTCAACCTCCACACGGAGAGCTCGGCCAGGGAACTCGGGCACGGAAACACCGTTTGCCAACGGCAGCGCGGAAACCACCTGGCACCACCTGGCCCGTCTGACTTCAGCCACGGGGAGTCCCCAGGCAGCCTCCAGATGAAATCACTCAGAAAGGAGCCTCTGACGACTGAATAAATAAACTTTCTTTATAGGATTATTGTTGTTCATTTAAATGTCATTAAATTCTCATTTCGCTTAATTTTTTAAAAATTCAACAAGTTTATGCAGGGATTTTTTTTATCTCTCTTGTTGTTTCCCCTCTATTCTTGTGAGAGAAGTAAAATGTGCTAATGGTTTTCTTCTGGTTGGAAAAATCACAAATATTATGCCTTTAAGAAAACAAAGATGTTGGTTTAAATACTATCGCCGCATCAACACTTTATTAATTAAGACACCTCATCAGAACTGCAGCTCGCTTTTAAGACAGAGGTTCCCTTTCACAGGCACGAGACCCTCCGGAGCCCAGGGCCCACCTCGGCCGTGACGTTTGCGAGCACAGCTTTCTCCGCGGTGCCCGTGGCCTGGGGCAGGGAGCCGGTGCCAGTCCCATGTCCCCAAGGGGCTGAGGGTGCACAGGCCCCCAGGACGCTAGGTTATGTGGCCCCCTGGCCCCAGGCCTCGTGACATTCAGGGCACAGCATCAGCTCACGCCACCCACACCCAGTCTTTGGCCTCACACACACCCTTGTTCTTGGGCTCCGCTGAAAAAGCCTCTTCCTCCTGCTGAGGAGACCCCCCTCACCTCCCTGTTCTTTTTGGAGGTGACAGGTGGGAGGTTCCGGAATGCGGAATGCTGTCTGGGCACCTCCCTGATGACTGCAGGGCAGACAGAGAGGGCAGAGCTCAGGACAGGGTGGGCCGGCACCACGGACGATGGGGCAGGTGAGCTGGGAGGACGGGGGAGGGGGAGGGAGGGGCAGGTAAGACCCGAGGTTGAGGGGCAGGGAGAGACGTGGAATGTTTCAGGCACCCGGAGCAGGCAGAGCTCGCTGGGGCAGAGGATTCGTTCGGGAGGAGTGTGAGGCCAAGTCACAGGTGCCTGGCCGCCCGGCTGAGGGCCTGGAGCCCACGCTGCCCCCACCCAGAAGCCTGCAGGGGCTCCCTGTTGCCCCAGGGACTCGGCTCTGGATTTCTCAGTGCTCCAGAGGCAAAGCAGGAGGCCGGTGAGGGCCGAGCACAGGCAAAGGCGGCCAGCGCAGGTTCGGTTCTCCCGGCAGCCGCTCGCGGAGCTGCCGATCTGAAATCTGGTATCTCAGGGCTTTGGCTCTGGGACAGGCAAGGAGGGGAGCTGCACCCGCCACCCCACAACTGCTGTTGGGCTCAGGAGCTGAGGCTCAGCAGTGAGATTTTCCCAAAAAGTCCTGTGGAGGAGGAAGAGCTTGGACCTGCTCTCTGCCCTGAAACGCGGGTTTGTGGAGGGAGCTCATCTGCTGCCACCAGCTCCCTGGGCGCGGTTCTGCCCTGAGGGCCTCCTGTCCACGCCCTGCGGTGCGGAGCTGTTGGTGCCAGCACAGCCCGAGACAGAACCCGGATGGAGCCCCAAGCCCTGGGCGGGAGCCCGCTGGCACGGGACACAGGGGGCGTCTCCGCAGTTACCCAGCACCGGCGGCTGTCGCAGCCTTTACCACAGCCCCCCATTCAGTCCCTGACAGCTTTCCGGGGTGCTCCAGGCACGTGTGTTGTTTCTCGCGATACTGAAAGGGCCACAGAGCACACCAATTTCAGCAAATTGTCCCAGGACACCCGGGTGTCCTCACTCCCTCCTCATCCCTCCGTGGTCACTGACAGCCTCACCTCACTCAGCCTGGCAGCCCCCAGCTCTCGCAAGGGCTGTCGTCACAAACCCACCACCTGACCAGAGGGCCTCCTGCCCCCCACCCTGGACAACAGGTCCGACCGCTGGGGCCTCCCTCTCCCGCCAAACATCAACGCCCAAGCTGCACGCACCAGCCCACACCTCCCATCAGCTGCGTTGCAGACAGGCTGGAGCACCAAAGCCCGCATTCACCAAAGCGTTGTATAAAAACCCGTGTAAATATTCGAGACGATGCATTGCCCCCGAGTCAGGAACCAGCCTCAGCCGGCCCTGCCCAAATCTGCACTCAAAGACTGAGCTTTGTGATCATTCTGGACAATTCTAGGGCCCAGGTGGCATAGATTTTATCTCACTTGATGCTCCACGCTGTGACGTTTTGTTATCCGGGCCACAAAGACAGGGACGCGCCAGCGGAGGCCGGGGAGGTCGTCTGCCAACAGCATCTCCTTGAGCCCCTCGGGGTCCCGCCCCCCGTCCTGTGTTTCCCCCCTCTGCACGCGCTGCTCACGGACGTCCATCTATCAGGATCCTGGGCCACGAAGCGACCCACTTTCTACTACGTGAGGACACAACACCCAGGGTGCCGTCTGCTCCCAGAAGGAGGCTCTCACCAGCCCAGCTCGCTGGCACCCTCATCTCCAATTCCAGCCTCCAGAACTGTGGGGAGCAGGTGTCATTAATGAGCCACCAGCCCATGGTCCTTTGCTGCAGCCGCCCAGGCTGGCAGAGACAGCGCCGTGAGCACAGCCGCCTGGAGGAGACCAGCGGGTCACCACGGAGGAGACCTGGATCCGTCCCCTTCCTTCCCTTTCATCTCAAAACTGCCAACGTCTTCAGGACAGAAGAGAAGAGCCCCCGCCTGGTGTGTGGCCTGGTGCCCACCCAGTGGGCAGTGTGGCGCCCGCTCCTCTCTGGGGCGCGTCCTTCTGGGCAGCACCAGGTGCCTGCGGGGTGAGGCAGACCCATGGCACGTGGCTGACTCACGCTGGTCACAGCTGCTTCCATGCCCCAGTGAGCCAGGGCCCTGTGCCCGGGTGTCCCCTGAGAACCACCGGGACCCTCCTCCCCAGGCTCGGCGCCCTCACCCTCTGGGCTCCTGGCCAAACCTCTCCCGGGGCCCCTGACCCCCGCACTCCTACCCACCCAGGAACACCCCAGGCCGGCGCCTCCTCCACACTGTGACCTCGTAAGAATTAAATGAGCGAATACTCAGCACGCACATAACCGCGCCCGGCAACAGCCACTGCTAAGTGCTGTATTTTACTTAGACCATCTCACTGAATTTAAGACACCATAGATGGCACCACGCTGTTGTTTTACACACCACTAAGAAAGAAAAAAAGCTGCCAATTAAACTGACACCGTGGTTTCTGGTCACTTATAATTTTTATTTTGTACTTATTGAAGGAGCTCTTCTGGACTTAATTAGACATGGATTTGTATTGGCTATCACTTTGGCACACACATAAAAGGAAAGATATAAGCAGAATAAATTTGTTAAGGTATTTCTAAAACTTCGCACACTGAAGTCCAAATCTTGCGATTTCATTTCTGCTCCAAGTCGTGAGGTCTGTGCCTTTGTCACTGGTGTCCTCGGAGGCGTCACGGGCATCGGGCTGCATCTCGGACTCCGAGAACCCGTAAAAGGACGAAAAGCTGTAGCCGCCAGCCCCAAAGCCAGCCTCCCGCCCCCACCTCTGCTGAACACCTGATTCTCAACCTCCCCGGCCACTTCCCCACAACCTGTTGTCTGCTGGGGGCACACGTGCGACACTGCTGTTTCCAGAATTTTCTTCCAGGCCCCCAGCCCCCTGCAAGCTTTGAGGCTGAGGCTGTCTCGTTTAGGCCCAGGCATGAGGACCTCGTCCCAGTGGCCGCCTGGAGACCACGGTGGGAGATGCCTTTGATTATGGGCACGTCCTAACCCCAGAGGTGGTCAAGCATTAACACTGCACACCCTCGGGAGGCCGAGGTGGGAGGATCCCTGGAGCCCAGGAGTTCGAGATCAGCTTGGGCAGCATAGCAAGACCCTCTCTCTAATAAAAAACATTTTTTAGTTTAAGAAAAACCCTATGCATCTTAGAATCAATGAAAGATGCTGTTCGTTTATTCTGTTCCCCGGCCCAGCTCTGCCCTCAAGAAAGCCCCAAGGGCCTCTCACCTGTTTCATCCCCCGTGGTGTTCGAAACGCCTGGAACCCGCTGGAACTTAGTGGGTCATTGTCTTGTCACATACAAACCCCCGACCGGCCCAAAACCTTCCCTCTCCCTGCGCTTGCATGAATGTGCCCCCCAGTCCCCTCCCTCTCTGTCTCGAGATGACTCCAGACCACTGCGGTCCCAGCTCAGCCACTGCCCATAACCTCCTGGGTGTCTGGTCTGTGACCTGGGGGTGTGACCACAGCGGAGCCCCCTCCCCAGGTTGTGGAAAGAACTGAGGAGCTGAGGCACATGCAGCCTGGAGCGTGGGGCGTGGAACGCACAGGTGTGACCACCCACAGCCCAGAGCTGGAGCCGCAGCCCCGCTGAGCAAAGTCAGTGCCCAGTGACCCTGACTCCACCAGGCCCAGCTCCAAGCAGGTTACGTCCACGCGTTCATTTCACTGCCCTGCACCCTTCCTTGGTAATATTAGTATTAGTGATGAGCCTACCAAGGAACAGAGAGGTTTAGTGGCTTCACTAAGTGGCTCAGCTGGGAGGCGGAGGCAGGCAGTGTCCACACCACCCAGAGCCATGGCCTGTCCAGGTGGTGACCTCCTCCTGGGCACCACAGTGCCTGCCCCATCCCCCATGTGTCTCCAGACAGAGCAGGTGCTTGATAAACGCTCTGTTCCTTGACGCCACATCATCGTGGGGTGGAGGGGGCTATGGACTGAGCATCTGTGGTCCCCCCCCAAATTCATGTTGGCATCGTCACCCCCAAGGTGATGGGCAGAGAGCCCCCTCAGAGCTGCCTCTCCCCTGCCGCCGCGTGAGGACACATGGGGGAGACATCACCTGGGCACCCGGAGGGCTCTCGACAGAGGCCACACGTGCCGGTGCCTTGATCTCGGACGTCCCAGCCTCCCGAACGGTGAGGAATAAATGTCTGTGGTTTATAAGCCGCCAGCTGGCATGTTGTCACGGCAGCCCCAGCAGACTAAGACGGGGACGTGGGTGCCAAACAGCGAGGCCGGACCCGCTGCACAACGGGCACTGGTGCTCGCGCACTGAGTTAGCCGCCGGGAGGCCGAGCGGAGCTCAAGGAGGGTGGTGTTCTTGGAGGAAGAGACTGAGCCGCTTCCAGAAGGAAATGTCCTGTTGGAAATACCTGTGCAGCCTGCAGAGAAGTTGCTTCCCTCACACCTGTCAGACCAGATACGACACCTGCCTCCCTGCAGGTGACGCGGGGACTCCACACGGGCCGTCCCTCCCCAGCTGGTGCAGGGTTCTCTGACAGCGAGTCTTCCAAAAGCTTCGGGCCGTGTCTGAACTGAATGTCTTTTCAAAGACAGAAAGAAGTATGCGTGGGACGGGGATACGGGGACTCCCTGTGCTGTCAGCTCTGTGTTGGCTCGAGCCTGGAACCGCCCTAACAGAGCAAAGCTTATCGATTTAAAAAATAATAAAACAGAAAGAAACAAAAGCGATCTTTCCTTCTGTCCACTGTCCTTCCTTTACGGTTAGTCCGAGGCTAGACCTCCGTACTGGAGGTCGATGTCCTCGCGCTCAGGTGTGGACTTCCTGGGAGCCTCTGCAGAATGCACAGTCATGGGCCACCCTAGGGAGCCCCCAGTGGCAGAGCTGGAGTGGGCCCCGGAATGCGAATTACAGGCAAGGGCACCGGGGGTCTCCAGGGCCTGGACCCCATGTGACTTCAAGACTGATGGGTGGGCTGAAGGGTGAACCCCGAAAAAAGATATGTGGACGTCCTCACCCCTGGAACCTGTGCGTGTGACCTTATTTAGAGAAAGGGTCTTTGCAGATGTGATCCGGTGAAGGATCTCCAGGTAAGATCGTCCCAGATTACCCTAAATCCAACAAGTGTCCTTACGAGACAGAAGAGGACAGAGGGAGGCCGTGTGGGGACACGGGCAGAGATCGGGCAGCTCATCCACAAGCCAAGGACACTGGAGCCACCGGGCGCTGCAAGACACAAGGAGGGACCCTCCCCTCCAGGCTTCCCAGGGGCACAGCCTGCAGACACCGTGTTTCAGACTCGAGCTCCCAGGACTGAGAGGGAATAAATTCCTATTGTTTCAGGGCCCCAGTTTGTGCCCATGTGTGACAGCAGCCCCAGGAAATGCAGACACTGGCCATCAAGGGAGACGGCCAGCGGACGGCTGACAGATGGGCACAGGAAGGTCCCTGCCCCGATGCCACCTCCACCTCCAGCCTCCTAAGGAGGCTCCTTGGCACGGAGACCCCAGCTCCATCTCTACAGAGGACCTTGAATCTGGCCACTCTGTCCCTCGCCATGGCCACCATCCACTCTCCGCAGAAGTCCTGCTTTGGAGGAGAAAGCTCTGGGATGAGTCTCCAAGGGGGGCACAGACAGCCCTATGTGTCCATATAAAATTGAGTCAGGGGACGAGGGGCATGTGCAGGCAGGGAACCAGGTGCCCTGGGGAGGCCGGAGCCATCCCGTGTGGCAAGCCATGCCAGGTGCCCTGGGAGACAGCTGGCACACGCCACCACAACCCACGCTGGCACCTAAACAACTCTGCAGTCAGAAAGTTCTAGAAAGAACTTATTTTCGTTGTGTTGTGTCTGTGTACATCATCTTGGAAAAGATAATTATCATCGTTCCAGTGTGGGACCACCGAGGGCGTGACTGGCCCAGCACAAGGGCCTTCCCCCAAAAGCTGGGCTCGGGAACCTGTGATTGTGGGTCACCTGAGTCGTCCCTGCATCTTTCCAGAGGCCAAAGCTGACCCAAGAGCCCTTCACGTCTCAGGCACAGGACCTGTCCGGGAGCCCACAGCCAGCTGGGGACCCCACTGTGACTGGACCCTCGGAGTCCGGCCTCGGGGTGGCGCCGTCCTGCCCAGAACACCCCCCAGGAGAACAGCGCACCGCTGGGCAGTGTCACGCCTCGTCCTCCCCAAGTCCCCTCTTGTCTGTGCAGGACAGAGAAGCCAGAACGGACGCGGCCTGTGAGGCCTTGACTTTGGCCCGGGTATCGGGGAACGAACCCGTGTCCCGGGGCTGCCCCCGCAAATGCCGACCGGGTGGCCTGAGACAAGACGTTCATTCTCTCACCGTCCAGGAGCCAGAAATCCAAAATCCAGGTGTGGCTGGTTCCTCCCAAGGCTCCGAGGGAGAAGGTGTGCCAGGCCCCCCACCAGTCGCTGGTGGCTGCTGGCTTCCCTTGGCTGGTGGCCACGTTACTCCAGCCTCAGCCTGTCCTCGCACTGTGTCCCCCGTGTGTCTGCGTCTCTGCGCCTCTGTTTTCTCTTCTTACAAACGCACCAGCCCTGATCCAGCACGACCTCGTCTTAAATAATTGCACGTGCAAAGGTCTTACTTGCAGAGAAGGTCACCGTCTGACATTCCCCATGGGGGGGACACTCTTCAACCCGCTATGGGGGCGTGGGGTGAACAAGATGCTCACAGGGTCACCTTGAACCCACAGCACACACACTGTGGCCACGTGCCTCAGCCTCAGAGCACCTCCTGTCCATCATCCGCAAGGTCAAGGCCAATGACGCTGTGTAAAGGTGCCGGCCCGGAGCTGGTGGAGCAGAGGAGGCGCGAGTGGGCGAGTGAGTACGCGAGGAGCCCATGTGCCCCGGCGAGGCCGCCCGCCTGGCACACGTTTCCCCCGGGAGCTCCGAGGGCTCCAGGAGAGATTAAGTGTGTTATGCAGATGCACTTGCGTGTTTGTAAATCTCTTCCCGGCGAGGGATTTGATTCTTCGAGTGCCGGATGAGACATCAGAGCAAACGCCGCTATTGTCCCCGATCATCGCTGTTGTGTTGTGCTTGGCGTAGCGTGGGCGTGGAGAAAGGGATCTGTTTTCCTGGCTAATAAGGTTTATTTTTACTCCAGCTGAATAATACATGATCAGTGTCAAAATAAACTCCAATCCTTCCATTATACACCACTTTGCTGTCCCACATACATGGCGGCGCTGCCACCCGCTCCTCCAAGCCGCCTGCCTTCCCCGGCTCCCGGGCGGGCACCCTCCCTCGCCGCGGCCTGCCATTCATCCTCTCCGAGGTAGAGCGGAATATAAATCGGGCGCCTCGGGGACCTGCAAAACTCGAGAGCACGTCGCATTAGGAATTGGCTTTGTGGCCATAAATTATGTAGCAGCTCCAATCCCAAACCAAGCTGGTGTTTTCATGTATGGTGTAAATAAAAACGTTAAATGATTTTTCTAAGTGTTTGATTTTTCATCTGTGGTTTATTTCCTCCGTAAATTTCTGTAAAGGCCCATTTATTCAGCTTTGGAGGAAAATATATTAAGCAGTTATCCACTTGGCAGTGACGGCGTGAAGCCCCGGAGACAGGGAGGGCTCCCAGCTCAGCCTCCGCGGACGGCGGGCCGCATGCCTAGACCTCAGCCTCAGTTTCCCCGCCTACAGAACGGGAGGCCAAGTTGCCATTTTCCAAAGGGCTCCTTTCCAAGTGGAAACCAAGGAAACGGGGAAGCAGGAGATACAGCGAGGCCATGGCTGTGCTGTTGACATTCCCGCGAAGTCGATAGGTCGGAACAGCGACGCATCCCGGGCCAGGGCAGCCATAGCTCTACTTAGAACAATCTCCGCAAACGCGGCTCTGTGCCAGTCAAGAGAGGAAGCATTTCCTTTTGAAGCGCTCAGGAGTTTTGCTTTGTTTTAAGACCCAGAGGGAGCACCTACCCCAGAAATCCTTTTGCCCGACATGGCCTCCGTGAGCCCTGCTCCCCGCTAGCCACACACCTGCCGAGGGCCCGCAGAGGATCCCCAGCCTAGGCACACCCCAGCGCAGCGCCACACTTGTCCTCAGCTGCTCGTCCTCAGCCAGCCTCCTTGGGGGATGGCTCCGTGCAGCTGAGGGCAGACGGGCCTGGGTCCGGTCTGGGCTCTGAAACTTACAGCTCTCACCTACCCACTCTGCTCCCTGGCAAGTGCAGGGAATAAGGAGGGGGTCTGCACTCCATGCAGAGACCCCTCCAGGACCACCTGCCGGGGTCCTGAGCACTGCCCAGCCCACCCCAGCCCAGCCCTGCCCTGCCCTCCCTCCCGGACTTGCTGGGGCTGGGACCACACAGAACCTGCCAGCAAGCCCTGCAAGGACAGGAGCCTGCCTTCCCCCACGGAGTCTCTAATGGCTCAGGGGTCCACAGCCAGGAGGCACTGGGTGACCCCACACAAGTGTCACCGTTATCCAGCAGGAGAGAAGCACATCTTCGTCCTCAGGGCCCCTGTATTCAGAGGGAGTTTTCAAAGGCCAGGAGCTCCACAGTATCGTCCCCCTCACCCTGGAACTTCCTGGGGACGCCACAGAAACGGACTCACCCAGCTCCACCCACGGTTTGCTGCTGACCTTGCTTCTGGAACCCAGCAAGAGTCTGAGCGCGGTGTGCAAACAGCGGGCTTGTGGAGCAGAAACATCATCCGTTTGCTCCCACGGCAGGGCGCCGGCGAGGCCTGCCGCGGCCCTGTGGCTCTGCTCCATCCCGTGCCGTGCGCGGGCAGGAATCAGCCGTGAACATTCCTGTTCGGCCACGCCTGACCGGTTTTGCATGACCTCGCCACTCACCACCAGGCAGCTGCTGTCATCATCCTCGACAGACGCCTCGGGTCTGTTGTCTATGATGGCCTCGTCCCACCACTGACGCCAAACTCTATTAATTGTATTAGCTGCTATTCACTGTAAGTTCCCCCAACCGAAAGGACAGGAGGGGCACAGAACGGAAATCTCTGCCACATTCCATAATGCAAGGCGGATCCGTGTGGCACGTCCCCTCTCCCGAGATTAGAATAACCGCGAAGACTGGAGGCTGCGTAGCCGGGCTCACCGAGGGGAGCCGTGGAGCTGGGAGGACGGTGTGGGCCTCGTCATCACGGCTGGGCCCACCCAGAGCGGGGCTCCTCCAAGCGCCCGCCCCCAGGGCCCGGGACCCCCGCCCTCCAGCCCAGCGCTGACCCCGCTGGCATCCAGGCACCCGCGGCTCTGCCCTGCTGGTGGCATCTGGGTTCCCACAGTCACTCTTTGCCCTGTCACTGCCCCCTTTCTCTCTGATAAACAGCCCAAAAGCTCTGCCTCCAGATTCAGAAAGGACCTTTCTGCTAAAGACTTGAAACCTCCCAGCTCGTGTTCTCCCAGGACAACCCCAAGGGTCATCCCAGCCCGGGCACCGCGGCAAACCACGCTGCGCCTCCCGCATGCTGACTGACGAGAGCTGGGACCCTCTCTCCCCTCTCTGGGGGCTGCGTGGCTGACTTGCTGCTCCCGCTCTGGCTGCCAGGACGCTCAACCAAAGCCTCGAGAACCTCCAGCAGACCTGGGCCCCCAGCCCGCCGCTGGCCCTGGCCTGTCACCACGTCTCCGCTCTGCTCTGTGAGGATTCACCGTGTTCTAACTGACGTGTGTGGGGTCCCCACACTGACATGTGTGCTCTGGCCTCTGTGTGAGACTCGTGGGCCAGGTTCCCCTCTGTGAGCAAGGCCGTCCCTCCACGCAGTGGCCAGCGTCCTCCCTATGGCCCAGCTGCCTGGCACTGATAAGGACACAAGTCGGACCCCACCCACAGGGACACCTGCATCATCCCGCTAGATTCCCAGCATCTCCCTGGCCCAGCAGGGCCACAGTACCAACTGGACACATGAAGAAGACCCCAGGGGCCAGCTGCTCGCCCAGGTGGGAGAGGCAGCAATGCCGGGCCCTGGCACACAGCCCGGCCCAGAGAGAAGGCCCAGCCCCTCGGAGGGCAGCGAATGCCTCCCTGGGATGCATCTCAGGAGAGGAACCAGAGCACAGGACCAGGTGCCCCACAATGACACCTCATCCTCTTGCCTCACAATGCTGGGGCATCTCCTCTCCACCCACTAAAGCGGGGAAAATAATCGAGGCTCTCGAGCCGGGTCGGGGACACGTTTCCTCATCCAGGGTCCCTCGGCCCTGGGCCTCTTCAATGGTGCCAGAAGTTTCCAAGGGGAGACTCCAACCAATAGCCGATCTGAAGACGCGTCAGATGACTGCGTTACCTCCTGTCCACACAGCGTGTGTGCAATTCATAGACTTCCTTCCTGAACAAACTGCTTTAAAACTCAGAGCTGACGTGATTTTAGGCCGTAAAGTTACAGTGGCACGTGGTGACGGGTGTGTCTGACGCTCATGAAAGAGTTGGGGTGTCTGCTGTCCTTAGGGGAGCTTTGTTGCTTTGGTCCTCAGGACAGGTTCTATAGGCTCACCCTGCAAAGCCCCAGGGAAACAATGAAGGTTCCAGTGGGGCCTCCAGGGGCCGGCCTGGGGGCGAGGGAGGGTGGGGCAGGGACACTGGAGTCCAGCTGTGGCCCTCGGGGAACCACGCTGAATGGTGTGAATGTGTGCACAAGTCCTACAGGAAAAGGGATCATTTTAAATAGGTTCTTTTTATTGCCACGGTTTTGTTTTGTTGTTTTTAATAAAAAGGCTCACAGAGCAGCTTCTGGCTGTTCTTACAAGGTCTTTTGGCAGCTCGGATGTTTAGCCACTTTAGGCCAAATATATGGGACGGGGACGCAGGCGCAGGCCCGGAGGCCGCGTGCGGAAAGGTAAAGACGGCTCAGAATACACACGCGGTCTCTGGCCTCTGCTGCAGAAGTGGGAACGAATGACAGCGATGGGAAGGTAAAGGCAGAGGCAGAAATTTCCTCCCTCCCCCATCCTTCTGAGAAGGCTCTAGAACTGCGTTCCAAAACCACACAGGGCCCCAGTCCACTGGCCCACAGCCACTTCTCCAGCCTCAAGCTCGTGACTGTCCTGTTGGGTGGCCACCCCTCCACCCAAAAACCAAACACAAATGTGGCTCCCCTGGCAGTCCGAGCAGAGGGTCCGAGGTCCCTTTCCCTGTGACATGTGACCAGGAGTCCACTGCGGGGCCAGGACTCTGAGCCGCAGCGAACAGCTTCACCCCAACAGCCCCAACGCCGGGCCAGGGCATCTCTTTCTTGCGGAAACCTCCCCTGAAACCCACCTCCAAGCAAGGAGGTGGGACTCGCTTTGTCATAAAGGAAGAGAATTCACCACCCGAGCTTCACTGCGAAGTCATGCGGCAAGAATTCTCCCCGAGTGGGGGCTCTGCCCACATGGTAGTAACAGAGCAGTTACCGTGTGCGAAGGGCAGGCGGTGTGCCACTGCACGCGAGGACCTGACGGTGGCCCTTGCTTTAGCTCGCAAAGCTGAGCTCTCATTGCCCCGTTCCACAGAGAAACGGAGCCTGGGCAGATTGCGTGGCCTCTGCACGTTCCCACGGTTGTCAGTGACACCGCACAGGCCACCGACGCCGAAGGCCCTGTCCTTTCTCTACCCGACAAGGTTGTCTATTTATTTTATCCTATCGCAAAAATAGTATGTTTTAGATCATTTTAAAAACAGAGATGTAAAAACTTAAGCTCACCCACCTTTCCACCGTCCGGCCATAACTGTCCCCGATGATGATCACACCGTGGGGGAGGCTCTTCCTGCAGCAGCTTCTACAGTCTGTTTGCTTTTAGATGGGACTGGATAGTGTACGTTGTCTCATTCCTGGTCTTCTTTTCTTTCACGATCCAGTTGGTTTTACCTCAGCAGCAGCGTCTGCGGTGTCTGTGGTCTCTGTAGTCCCCGTGGTCCCTGTGGCCTTTGTGGTCCATGTGGTCCCCGTGGTCCCTGTGGCTTTCATGGTCCGTGTGGTCCCTGTGGTCTCCGTGGTCCATGTGGCTTTCGTGGTCCGTGTGGTCCCTGTGGTCTCCGTGGTCCGTGTGGTCCCCGTGGTCCCTGTGGCTTTCGTGGTCCGTGTGGTCCCTGTGGTCTCCATGGTCCGTGTGGTCCCCGTGGTCTCTGTGGTCTCCATGGTCTCTCCCTCCTCCCCCACCCCCTCCCCTCTCTTGCTGCCCCTCTTGTTTGGGGAACTACAGGTATCTTTCTTCTGTGTGTCCTCTCCTGCTGGGCAGTTCTAGAGCACCCCAGGAGCCTCTCGGTGAGCACTGAAGCCACTTTCTGCTGCCACCATTGCTGTGGGGGGGACGCGGGAGTCTGAGTTCCTGGGGCCTGGACCACGTCCGCAGGAGATGGCTCAGGAGAAGCTCCCCCCGTTGGAGCCCAGCAGCGGGATCCGGTGCCCCAGAGTGCAGGCGGAGAGGGAAGTCGGGATCGAAACCCAGTGAGCCCATCCAAGAGCAACCTTAAAACAGGCATTTTAAGAATGAGCAGCCCAAGAAGGCGGAGGGAGGCCGAGCCGCGGGGAAGGAGCCCCACAGGGCTGCTTTCTTCCCAAGTCGGCCCTGACAGCTGCCCCACCTTGGTTTCTGGCACCTGCCAGCCCCGTCCCAGCCCTGGCCACGTGTGCTTGGTGGGGACTGCTGTCACAGGCACCACGGCCTGCGTGGCCTCAGCCCAGGAATTCACCCCTCCCAGTTCTGCAGGCGGAAGTCCCACAGCAAGGTGTCAGCAGGGCTGGCCTCTCTCCTTGGCCTGCAGACGCC
>CM052444.1:105768767-105786122 GCA_028533085.1 Varecia variegata
GGGTACTGGAGGGAAAGGCTGCAGGCCGCTCTCCTGAGGACTCCTGGGCAGAGGGGAGCAGAGAAACGGGCGGCGCCAGCAGGGCTGGGTGGCGGGAGGCTTCCCAAGCCCGGGCGTTGCAGCCCTCAAACACTGAGAGGAGAGCCGCGGACAACGGGGGTAGCTGAGGACGCAGAGAGGGGAGAAGGTCACCCAAGCAAGAGCTTGAGGGGACGAGCACGAAGCCAGCACAGGCTGCACCGGGCGGGGCTGCCTTGCGAGGGGCCCGGCATCCGTCCCACGCCCGCCCCACCCAGCCCTGCGGGGGCTCAGTCCTGGGTCAAGGCATCGAATACCCACCGGGACCAAGTTATCCAGGAGAGGAAACGGCACTGTCACCCCCTGGAAGCCCTTTGAGTAATAAGTTCTTCCAGTGGACCAGTCGCTCTGCGGGGTTGAGAGAACAGAATAGACGAGTGTGGATTGGGTCATCTGTGCCAACTGGCGTCGTCCCTGTCACCCCTACTTTCTCCCCAGTTGCCCAGACCCCCCATGGGGCTCCAGGCTCGATTTGGCTCCGAGAGGCACCGACACCTGGCACGGGGCTGAGGGAGAAGGGGCAGTGTCCCCCTCTGGTGGCAGCTGTGGTCCTGGTGTTTCCAGTTCTGAGAATTGTTCTCTCACTGGCTGCTGAGAGCACCCAAGGACACCCTCGGGGCTTCCCCGGCATCTCTGCACCTCTGGGCTCCCTAAAACTGGCCTTCACGGCTCCCCTTCCACGTCTGTGAGCCTCGAATTGCTGGGATCAAATCCGTGTCTCTGTCTGTCTGTCTCTGTCAGACTCCGAATCAGCCAGCACCTTCATCTCGCACCCCCGGCCTCTACAACTGCGAGAAACAAGTGTTTGCTGTCACCGCTCAGTCTGTGGTGACCTGCTACAGCAGCCTGAAGTGACCAAGACGAGAATTCCCCTCTGCAGTACGGCAGTTTCCGCCGGCCCCAAGGCCAAGCTGCCAAGACTCCCTTTCCCGCGTCCCTGCAGCTGTCTGCGGCCACGAGAGTAGATTCCGCCAACGCACTGAGCAGGGCCACGTGTGCAACACCCCGGCCACGTCCCCAAGCTCTCCCCTTCTTCTTCCCCCTGCCCCTGGCTGGGGTGTAGAAATAACGGCCGGAGCTGGGGCAGCCACACTGGACTCAGAGACAGCAAGACAGGAGACTGGCCCCTCAAGGTGTAGCTCCACGTGGTCCCGGACGGCTTGTGCTTGGACTGTTACATGTGAGAGGAATAAGCATCCGCATTTCCGCCACTGAGACGCCCCTCCTTGGTTACGTTGGCTGGGCCTGTGTTTTATAGCAACTCAGGCAGAGAAGTTTCCTCCACTTCAGTGCTAAGAAGTTCGTTGCAGAGACAAACTCCAGTCATTGAAGCTCTGATTTTTTTACTCTACTGTCCTTTGGCAATGCTGTCGTGAATTTCTATTTCAGGAGGAAAAATGGCACATATCACCTACACCTAACAGAAGTTTCTACTGTCATGTTAGTGTGGATTAGTGAAGGTGATGCCGACTGTTACAGTCAAACAAACCCAAACATCATACAATAGCACTTTGGGTTTTTGCTCAAATAAAGCCCAAATGGGTCTTCCTGGCCAGTGCACAGCTGCCCTGCAAGCTCCGGGGCCACTTCCTGGGCAAAGGAGTCCCTTACGGGGTCAGCCCCACCCACCCACTGGATAGGGAAGGCAGAGAGCGAAGGTTGTTCAGGTGAGGCCTGTGGGCGAACATCACTGCTGCCCACGTTTCTGTATCCATAACTCAAGCACGTGGCCCCCCCTAGACACGACAGAGGCTGGGAAACGTGGTCCCTGCCTGACAAGCCGATCGATTCCCAGTAGCATCTCCGCAGTTCGAAGGAGAGTGTGTGTCTTTGATGGACAGCTAGCTGTCCGTCCTGACTGCAAGGGTCCCGTGGCGGGTCCCACAATTTATTTTATATATGTGCAAAAGTAAAGGTGTGTTTACTGCTGTGGGCGTCAAATACCATCGATGCCCCGTTATCTGCACTGGGGAGACAAAGGCAGAGACGGGGACGAGACGCAAGCATGCTCTACTCAGGACGAAGAGCAGCTCCTTTCGAAGAAGAGTCACCAGCAGATCCGCTGCTGCTCCTGGGGGAGGGAGGGCTCGAAGGTCCCTCACCGAGCGCCCAGCAGGTTCACGTGAAGAGGGAGACGTCACACTGGGCCACCACACGATGACATTTTCAAGCCAGAGGGGTTCTTGGTTCGTGTAATTTCTATATTTACACCCATCTCTGTCTGGCCCAGAGGGATTAAACTCAATTTACAAATGTAACCCGGACACGAGCTAGGAGGCCGTGTGGTCCCATCCCGATGAGAATCACATGCGAAGATGCAGCTCGCAGAGGGCAAAGGGGCCAAGCTTGCGCCAGTCCCTCGAGGACAACGGTCGTGGATCCAGCTCCTCGTCCGAGGCCATTCTCCTGTCCCCCGTCCCCAGCTCCCGCCCTGCTGCCTCTGTCGCGGAGCCTCTCGCAGGGCAAAGAACCCCCCACCCCCTGACTGTCCCGATCATCTTTTTATCTCTCTCCTTCCTCCTCCTCCTCCTCCTCATGTCTTTATCACAGAGCTTGACCCAGCCTCCGGCTGCTTCTTTTTAATGGACTTTATCTTTTTAGAGCAGTTTTGGGCACACAATAAAATTGAACGGAAGGTACAGGGAGTCCCTGTACACCCCCGTCCCTGCATACATAGCTCCTCGACTCTGTGTCACCCCCCAGGGTGGCACGGCTGTTACAGCTGACACCCCTGCACGGACACAACCTGATCACGCAGTGTCCACAGTCTAACGAGGTTCTCTCTTGGCGCTGTACGTTCGGTGGATCTGGACAAATGTTTCATGACATGTATCCACCATTACGGTGTCACACAGAAGAGTGTCACTGCCCTAAAATCCTCTGTGCTCTGCCCACTTGTCCCTCCAACCCCCCAACTGCTGGCAACCGCCGATCTTTTTACCTTTCCCAGGAGGCCACAGGGTTGGAATCATGCAGAGTGTAGCCTTTTTGGATTAGCTTCTTTCACTTAGTAACATCCATTTAAGGTTTCTCCGTGGTTTTTCAAGGATTGATAACTCGTTTATCTTTAGCACTGAGTAATATTCCATTGTCTGGATGTGCCGAAGCGTGTTGATCCACTCACCTGCTGAAGGAAGTCACGGCTGCTCCATGCCACGGTGGTTACAGATAACCCTGCCAATCAAGGCAGGATGTGTTTCCAGTCCTGCCTCTGCTTTAGCCATTCTGTGGATCCCACGCAAAGCCCAGGCATGGCCGTAGCAACGACAGACCCCTGAGCAGTAACTGAGGGACTGAGCGAGTGGGTCAGGGCAGAATCCCCCGTGGTGGGTGGACAGTCACGAGCAGATGCGGAGACGGGACCTGTGACAGCAAAGGCAAGAGGGAAGCAGGGAGGAACCCGGAACCAGACGTGTGCGGCAAACTCCTACCCACCTGCTGGAGGGGCCTAATGTAGCCCCAGACGTGCAGAGGGACACCGTGAAGCGCGGCAGCTGCCCAGGAAAAGCACAAAGCGCCGTTCTTACTTCTGGTCACTGAGCGTCTGCCGTGGACCAGACACACCAAGGACCGTGCACGCCGCGCTACTCACTCCTGTGTCCACCTCCTGCGCAGAGCGCAGGGCGCATCGGAAGCAGCCTGAGCTCACGGCTGGCGAAGGGCCGGGCCAGGGCGCAAACACAGACCTACCAGCCACCAAGCTCACGTTTCAGTCATTCTTCTAAGACCAAGAAGGGAAACATCCACAACCAGGAGCCCGTGTGGTGGAAGGCCCACCCTCCGCTGAGGACCGGGTCGAAGGGCTGTCTTCACAGCCGCCACTGCAAATGCCATCGAGACATGGAGCTCACGGCTCCAGCGAGCACCGGCCAAGCACCCTGGAGTTGGGGCCGTGGTAGCTGCCCTGTGGGATGGAAGAGACGGCAGAGGGATGTTCCAGACTCAAACTCATCGGGAACACTGAGCGTGGGACATGGCTTCTCTATCAGTGTGCCGTGCCCTGACCTCACGCCGGTGCCATGGCCCGGGTTTGGGGCCGAGAACTCCCCTCTGCGCGCCCCATGGATTGCAGGAGTCGTTTCTCCCTTTCTGAGAGTGATGTCACTTGGGGGAAGATGCTGTAGTCCAGGAGTGCTGTGAGTGCCGGGGCTGAGACTAACGTGGCGATGACACAGTCGAGGGAGATGCGCACTTTTCAGGGGCCTGATCAGACCCTGCGCACTGCCTATTGATTTCTGCTTTCCTCGGCTGGTAGGAGGAGGGAAGCCGTGACATTTCTGCCAGGTCTCATCCCAAGTGGGAAGAGGAGCAGCCTGTGTTTGCTGAAATTAAACCCAGACCACGTGGACGGGAGGAGGAGGCTGGGAACGGGTGGAAGACGGCGTGTGGGTGGGGATGGGGCGTGGAGTGGGGGACAGAGCAGGGACGGGGCATGGGGCAGGGACAAGGGGCGTAAGGGAAACAGCATCTCAGGCAACATGAGGATGCGGGAGGGGCTTGTTGGGAGGCGTGGGAGCCACCATCAAATGAGGTTTTGAAAACTGAGCGAAGCCCCTCCGGCTTAGAGCCCAAGTCCTGGAGACACACCTGACACCTTTGAGAAACCCCAGGGGGACAGGCCAGCCACACCCGTGGTTCCACAGAGCAGCTCCTGGACCTCAGGCTCCCAGACCCTTCCCTCCTCCGGGCCTATTCTAACCCCACAGCACCCCCAGCATCCTCCGCAGGCCTTGGACCAAGCTCAACCCCCCTGGACATCATCCTTGACTTTGACCTTGCTTCTGCCCCAGGCCCGACCCAGGTTGCAGCCTCCACGTCACCCAAAAGGGACACCCCTCACCAGATGCCCTGTGGGCCTGCGGGTCCGCTGGTCCTGAGCTCATCTGGACGGGCCCTGGGTGCCCCGAGCCCCCTCGCCGGCCCTGCTGCCTACACGTCTAGGGAAACACGCCATGCTCACTGCAAACCACGACAGCCCCTTCAAGCCATCAGAGTCACCGCATGTGGAGGGAAAAGGGAAGCAAAAAAAGGCAATTTACAATTGCAAATTGGAACTCCTCTCTCGGAGAGGGCGATAATCTAGCTCCGGAGACAGATGGTGAGGAAGCGTTCCAGGAACGTGTTATCACACATCGCTGCACAGCAGAGGAGGGGGCTCCAGGAAGGGCCCAGCGCCTGCCATGCCAACCTTGAGGGCCCCAGGAGGGACGCAGGGACCAGGGCTGCCCCGCCCACCTCGCCGGGATCGCCTCCGACCATCCCTCTGCCCTCAACCCCCACCCCTGCGCAGGGCCAGAACCAGGACGCTCCAGGCATGGAGTCAGAACATGAGACTCACACGCGGTGCAGCGGTTTGCGGGCGGGGGTGGGGACAGCGCCCAGACGTCCCTCTCTGCTGCTCTGTAAATGAAGGACGGGGAGGACGGCACATCCAGGAGCAGAGCCGGGACTCCCTCCGGTCTAGACCACGCTCAGACCCCGGCTCGGGGTGGGGGATGCGTGGGAGGGAGGGAGAGAAACACAAACCTCCCTGCTTCTCGCAAATGAGAACAGGTGTGCAGGGACCTGGCACATCTGTCGCAGGCTCCTGTCCTTGATTCCCCGGAGCCGCGGCGAGGCCTCCCCCTCCCTCCCGAACGCTGTGCTTTCCAGGGAAAGGAAAGGGCATTGCTGCACAGACGGGGAAGCACCGAACAAACGGATTTTTTTGAAATGCTAGCGTCGTCGTCCCTCCTCCCGAAGCTCACGCATCACGTGCTGGCTCGAGGGCTGTCCACGCAGAGGCCAGTGGCCCCAGCAAAGCGAACCCGGGGCAGGCCCTGGGAGGGAGGTGACAGTCCCATGACCAGGCCCCGAGGTGCTGGGACACAACAGGACACAGCACTCCAGGTCCAGGACAGGGACAGGGGTGGCCAGGTGAGCAGAGGACAGGGATATGGCCGGGCAGACCCCAGAGCTGGGGCCAGGCTGGTCACCAGAAAGTGTGGAGGGAAAGGATGTCCCCCGCAGACAGCACCAGGGCAGGAACCGCTCCAGAGATGGCCAGGGGTCGGCTCTCGGTCCAGCCAGACTGGGGGACTCCAGAAAGCTCTGTGGCTGGGTCCTCAACGCAGCTTGGGAATCTTCAACAAGATGCTAACAGAAAGTGCCGACGAACGATGAAAATTAAAACATACACATATGGATGCGGTGTCGGGGGCGACGTCACGCTGGCTGGGACGCCGGGCTCCGAGCCAGGCCAGCCCTTTCCTGCTTCACTTCCAGCCGCCGCTTGAGCACTTGTGTCCCAGCCTAAGATCCGGAAGGTTCTCAGGACCCAATGCCCCTCTGTGAAATGTTCAACATTTGCAGCATAAATCTAATAAATTTCACAGTTTTTTGGCTTTTAAAAAAAATTTTAATGCATCACCTGTTTCTCCCTAAGGGAAAAGAAAGTGATTGATAATGCTAAAATACAGAAATTTTAAAACCCCTAAAGATCCTTTGAGGGGCACTGGAAGAGCCAGCTGTGCCACACCTGGACTCGGCCCTGCGGAGAAGGCTTTGGAGAGGGAAGGTGAGTCCCAGGCTGCCCGGCAGCTGCAGCTCTGGGCAGTGTCCCCGGACCCTCTCTCGTCTCAGTAGCTGCCCTCATGTCCGGGGCTGGCTGGGGGGCAGACCCCAACTGTCCCCAGGCCGGGCCCCCAGAGGCTCCGGCACTGTGGGTGGAGAAGAGCCCACCTCACCCTGGAGCCTTTTCTCCCAGGCCACAGGGACCTGAGCCGGACCCACCCCCACCCCCGGCAGCTGCCTCAAGGACCCAGAGGAGGTCACGGGGCAGCGGGGACCTGTCACATCTCATCACCACACCGACAGGGCTGGCGTTGGGACAGCCTTGTGTCTAAAGTGTCATCCTGAGCAAGTGGGACTCACATGCTCATGCACTCAAGTATTCATTTGTGAATTGTGAAACTAATTCCATAAATATTTGCAGAGATATTTACGGAGTTTGTCAAAGGGGAAAAAATGCAGGCGCTAGCAGAGTCCTGGTGAAGCGCCTCTCCCCCTGCGCTCTGGCCTCAGCGGCCGCAGGGCCACTGACACGGCTCCGACGTCCTCCAACCCGAAGACACCAGCAGGCCGGACTCCTCGGCCAGGACATCGAATCCGGCTCCACCACGGCGAACCCTGAGAAGTCACCTCGTCTCCATCGGTTTCCTGGTGCTGCCGTAACAAGGCGCCGCCGGCCGGCAGCTTGGACAACAGGAGTTTGTTCTCTCCGGGTCCCGGAGGCAGCAGCCCGAGACCACGGCATGGGCAGCGCTCGTTCCTGCCGAGACGTCCCTCCCTGGCTCACAGACGGTGTGTCCCCCTCCACACGGCCTCCTCCCCGTGCGCGTTTCTGCCCAAATCTCCTCTCCTTAGAAGGACACCGGTGGGGCTGGAGCAGGGCCCACCTTAGCTCATTTTAACTTAATGACCTCTGTAAAGACCCTCTCTCCAAATAAGGTCACATTCACAGGGACTGAGGGTTAAGACTTCAGCACATGAATTTGGGGGACACAGTTCACCCATAATCATCTCTGAGTTTTCATCTCCTCGTTTAAAAGAAACCTAATGGTAATAACACCTGCCCCCTCTCTCAGAGCACGTCCACCAGCCTGGGGCCCGGAGGTGCCCTGTAAGCGTCCCAGGGCAGTGCCGACCGGAGCCACCAGCTTCCTCTCTAGGTACAAGAGCAGGAGAGACAGGGACTCACACGTCCCAGTGATTCTCAGGAAACCAGAGCTCGCAGGCGGGTGGAGACGTCAGCACACTGTCCCCCAGCAGAGAAAATCCTTTGAGAAAAGCCACGGTTCCTCGAAGAGATGCAGGCATGCGGTCAGTGCTGTCCGGCCACAGCAATCCATCCCCCCAGTGATCACACCACCTGCCTGGCCCGTGGCCTTACCCACCAAGACCAGCTCTTCAGAGGTAATAAAAAAAATGGAAAGCAACAGAGGCAGCCCCTCGGTGGGAGGGCCTTTGGCGTTCATCTGAATTCCATCATGAATAGTTTATGTGGAGGCTGTACTGGAGCCCAGCGCTTCTCAATAAATGTTCCGCGAGAACATACGCAAATATTTCAACATCGATATCTCTCTGGTGGTTTGGGCTGACAGCCCAAATCAGATTTGAGTTGCTGCATTGCTTATTTACGAAAAATATCATAATCTTACTTTTATTTGCATTTTCCTGAGCATTCGTGGGGTGACGAATTTGGGAGGCATGAGCAGCAGAGGCAGCTGCTTCTGTTGGGTCCAGGAGGGAAGGGGGATTGTGAATTTTGGAGCAGGAAGTGAGGAGAGGGGCTCAGCTGTCTGCACACTTTTTGCCGCAAAACAGCAGTTAGGAGAGGGACAAGGAGGGGAGACGCCACCTGGTTTCTGAGATGTAGAAGCAGCGTGCGGCCATGTGTCCTCGGCTGAGCGTGGTGGGGTTGGAGGGTCCCCAGGATCCCGCGTGGGGGGCTTGAGGGGTCCAGGGTGTAGGCTTGGGGACAGGGGCCCGGCTCAAACCCTCCTCCTGGCTGCATTATTTGGCCTCTCTGAACCTTTGTTGTCCTCGTTTATAAAATGAGAAGATGGTACCTGCTTATCAGGACTGTCCTGAGAATTTAGTGTGGTGACGGGACCCCATGGCCAGGACGTCGTCACTCACACCTGAAGATGCTTGCGGAGTGGACAAGTGTGTGGGAGGAGCATGCCGCTACGGAGAATAGTTGTTTGTTTTCTGTTTGTTTTAGAGACAGGGTCTTGCTCCGTGAGCCAGGCTGGAATGCCGTGGTGCAAACATAGCTCACAGCAACCTCAAACTCCTGGGCTCAAGAGATCCTCCTGCCTCAGCCTCCTGAGACGCTGGGACTACAGGGGTGCACCAGCTAATTTTTCTATATTTTTGTAGAGACGGGGTCTCGTTCTTGCTGAGGCCGGTCTTGAACTCCTGACCTCAAGCGATCCTCCCGCCTCGGCCTCCCAGAGTGCTAGGATTACAGGCGTGAGCCATCGTGCCTGGCTGAGAACAGTTATTTTTGACACTACTGTTTCCGTGGTGCCAGGTAGGGGTGACCCCGACTCAGCTGCAGCGTCCAGGGGCACAGCCCCCACCCACACTCACTGTCCTGGGGTTCACATGTCCTCAGCTTTAATGTCTAACATTTTCTCTTTCTCCTTCATGAATTCATCTCTTTGCACCATGGAATCGCCCGCGTGTGCTCAGCGGGTGCCTGAAGACCTCAGTCGCACCCACTGGCCTTCTATGGGCTCCTCAGGGAGCCGGCCCTCTGAAAGTCTGGGGGGCTGGAGGAGACCCCAGCTCCTCTTCCCTCTTCACTCCAGCCAGATGAACAGAAAGAAAACCAGATTTCAAAACACCACCAAGTCAGCCGTGACTTTACGATTTTTTTCCTCCAGCATCACCTGGCCTGAACACAACGCAGCTGGAACCCCAAACGTGGGCGTTGGCACAGAGGACGCTCCAGGGAAGCCCTCTCATTCCGGCTGGAGGAGCATGGAAACGGTCTCCTCGTGCTCAGAGGAAATGTGGAAAGTCCACATCTTTTCTCCTCTCTGTGCTCGCACACTCTAGCCCCCAAGAAATCCCGTGGCAACGATGGCAGAGACACCAACAGGGACCCACAAGAGCCGAAACCCTGAAGGAAGGGAAACCTCCTCTCCAGCTGGTGGATCTGTGACCCCCGAGGGCAGGACAAACCCCTCTGCTCTCTTTCCTCATTCTGTTCTCCACCGGTTGGCACCGGATAAGGGCACAGTCACAGAAGTACAGGTCAGAGCAGCGTAACTAGAGCCCTAGGCTTCTGGCCAAAGCACCAAAATGAACCAAAGAGTATCGAGAAGAGTGCAGAGATGGAAAAGCTTTGGAAAACAACCCCATGAATTAGTTGTAACCTCCTGGTCTCACCCTCCACGCTGCACAGAGCACGGACTGATCCTAGGCAGTACAGCAAAGACTTCAAGAACTGAACCACCTCCCAGTTCAAATGTCCACTGCTAGATGGCACACGTGTGGGACAGATCTGAACGGTGCTCCAAAGCCTTGGAAAACTGACCTGTCATTGGAACCACAACCCACAGAAGGTGAGTTGCAACATGAGTCTTGAATTCCACCAGGTTTGTTGCTTGCTTAAACAAATATATCACATTTTCCAAAGGATTTAAACAAAGCCCAGAGTCTCAGAATGTTCAAAAGGTCCAGGGTATAATCCAAAATTATATAGCGTACAAAGAATCAGAAAATCTCAACTCACATAAAAAAAGACAAACATTGCCAATGAAGAGATGACATGGATTTTAGGGTTATCTGACGAAAACGTTAATGCAGCTATTATAAAAGTGCTCCAACTGGCGATCGCAAACACGCCTGAAACAAAAGGAGAGATAGAATCTTGGCAAAGCAGAAGATAGAAAGAAAAACCAAGTGGGAATTTCAGAACTGAAAATACAATAACTGAAATTTTTTTTTAAACTCACTGCGTAGACTCAAAGTAGATCAGAAATAATAGAAGAGTCAGTGAACTTGAAGCTAGATCAATAGAAATTGTCAAATCTTAACAGAGAGAATAATTATTGGAAAATATAGAGATTCAGGAACCTCTAGGATGACAACGGGGAAACAAGTTCTAACATTCACATCACTGGAATCCCAGAAGAGAAGTAAGTACAACGCTAGGCAGGGCATGGTGATGGAGCCCCATCCTCATCGCCAAAATTGCTGAGTCAGACACTGTGCTGGGTCTGAGCTGTTAACCTGTTTCCAAACTATCAAGTCAGTTTGCAACAGTTTTATGTACATATTTCGGCAGAAAAACGCAAGACCCCTGGGCTAGAGAAACAGAAAATTTATTACTCACAGCAAAAATAGCCTCCAAGTAGCATCGTAAGTGTAAGGCTGATGGCGGGCACCCCTCCCCTCCCTAATGGAAAAAGAAAAAGCCCAGGAGACCTGCCAAGGACAATGCCTGCAAGGCCCAGCTAAGTTAAAGGATGACCACACCTGGATGGTTACCCTGATAAGGGTCTCGGTTCCTAGAGTCCACACGTACCACCGGCCCCTCCTATTTCTCAATACCCACCCTAAAACTGCAAGGGACCATTCCTTGCTCTCCCCACCATAAATCTTCCCGCCAAAGAAGCCCCCACCCCCAGCCCTAAAAACACATATAAGCCCACTCAAAACTTCTGTAAGATGTGACTTCTCGGGCCCCTCTCCCCCGGGACCCTTGAACCTCGCCCGGGAGCACCCTAATAAAGCCTCGTTGCTTACCCCTTTCAACTCTGCTCGTCTTTCTTTCTCTGGCACTGGCCAATCCAAAAAACCTTACACTAAGGTCAGTTCCCCCAGCCTCAATTCCCACAGGCGATGCAGCCAGAGCAAGCTGCACCTGCAGGAGCAGAGGGTTACACCAGAGACAGGAGCCCCAAATTGTGCTTATGTAACAGGGTGGCTGGCGTATCAGCCCTTGTTCCCTCCCAGAGACCTCATCTTGGCTCTGAAATGTAAACAGATCCTTGCCAAGCATGGGAGGGGAGACCTCTACGCTTACTCTCCTGGAATGTAGGCATCCACCCCTCAAGGGAGGCGACTTAGCTGTTCTGCCACTTCTGGCGCCCTGCGCTTGGAGGCCCCGACCGCCTCGCAGAACCATGAAATACACATGGACGATTGTCTCCCAACAGTGGCTGGATTGAAAGCTTCCTTTTGGAAGGATCTGTTTCCAGCTTTCAGGAGAAGTGGCAGGAGCAGAGGGAGATCATTTATCCCTGGGAGAGGGTCCTGCAGAAGCTGAGTCATCTAGTGACAACAGCAGGGACAAGTGGCAACCGCTAGAGGGACCTCAGAGTGGAACAACCCAGCCAGCAAGGGACAGGCTCCCGGACCAAGGCAGTTACTTCCCTTCGTGCAGGGAGGGCACCGGGGCCTGCATGGGGGAGGCCCAGTGCGGCCTCACCCCTGGGGCAGGGAGAGTGGTTTCTGCACCTGGCGTTGCCCACAGGGCCACGCCACACGGGGCCACTCTCCAGGCGAGTTGGGGCTGCAGAGCTGGGGGACTGTCTGGGCCACTTGGCTAACAAGTCACCTCTGCCTCCTGGGACAGATGTCCTTGAGGACTGTCTCCACTCTGCCCTACAAGAGTGGGGCCCCCAGAGTGCAGCAGCCTGGGTTCAAATGCCAGCTCTGTCTCTTGCCAGCTATGTGGCCCCAGGCAAGTCCTCCGCCTCTCTGTGGGTCGAGGGGGAGTGGCAGTGCCTACACAGCAGGCTGTCAAGCGCCAAAGGAGCCCACGAAGCACCTCGGACAGTGCCCGTACGGGAACGGGAACGGTGGTGGCACTGAGAACCCGCAGCCCAGACTCTGCTCCTCAGCCCCAGCGGCGCCGCCCAAAGCCGACCCGCACCGCCAACAGCCACACCCCTCCGGCCCCCCTTCCCTCCCGCAAGAAACAGAATCGGCTGTTCCAGTTCGCTAGGCCGCACAAACAGGGCAACTTGAACAACAGAAACTTGCACACTCACAGTTCTGGAGGCCGGAAGTCTGACGTCAGGGCGTCTGCGGGGCGGGTTCCTCCTGGAGGCTGCGCGGGAGGGTCTGTGCCGGGCCTGCCAGTAGCTTCCCGGGCTGCCGGTCGCCCTCGGCACCGCGCAGCTGTAGGTGCGTCACCTGACTTCTGCTTTCTCTTCACGTGGTGTGCGTGTGCGTGCGTGTGCGTGCGTGGGTGTGTTTCCCTTCGTACAAGGACCCCAGTCACGTGGGATCAGAGTTCACGCCAATGACCTCGTCCTAACTGGTTATGTCAGCAGCAACCCTATTTCCAAGTAAGGCCACACTCTGAGGGGCTGGGGTAAGACTCCAACACAGGAATCTGGGGGGACACGATTCACCCCGGAGCCCACCCCCTCGGGTTGATAGGTGCCATGGCCTTTTCTCCCACGAGCTTGTGAGGAGGGGCTTCGCGTCACACAGGGGCACTGCCCGTGGGACAGTCGCACAGGGGCCCCGGCAGGGCCAGAACCGGCTGCTGGTGTCCTGGGGCCCCTCGCACGCCCTGTGTGTTTATTTCTCTCCCCCGTCTGCGAGCCGGGTGGAGACTAATCTTTGCACAGCTGTTTAGGACAGAGACGGCTCTTCCTGGTTACGGGTTTTAGGGGAGGAAGTCAAACAGAGGGGGACTCGGGAGCCAGCCATGGGCCTCGCTATCCAGGCACTTCCGGAGCCAGCAGATTGGACACTCCACAGACGAGGCCCAGGTGACCCCCGCCACCAGCATACCACCTGGTAGCCGTGCGGCACCACCGGCTTCCACACACCTGCCGAGGAGGAGCAGGGAAGCAGCTAAGTTCCCAAATGTCATGGCTCTAATTTCCTCGCCAAGGAAAAAAGCAGCCCAGCGATTGCCCCCTAGTTGTCCTCTGGGTCCCAGTCATCGCCCACTGTGCTGGGGACGGCATCAGAGGGCCACCCCAGGGCCCGGTGACTCGCAGCTGGGCCCAAGCACGGCCCCGAAAACCCAGCAGGCACCTGGGCGGGGCCAGGAGGGGTCCCCTCGGGTCTCCCAGCCGAGACCAGAGAGAGGCATCCAGAGAGGTCCCTGGCTGTACAGCCAGACGTCCTGTTAGCAGGAACTTAATAAATGCTAGCATGAAATATTTATCCACTTACAGCAGCTTAGGTAATTTAAGTTTGCTAGAAATCAACGTCGTGTGTTCGTATTTAATGAGCTTCTGTGGAGCAGCCTCCTCCGTCGCAGGCAGGTGTTGGGGGCAGGAGCTTCCACAGCCAGATACAGTTTGATCCCCGGCAAACGGTGCCGAGTGGGGCCCCGAGGCCGGGGCTCTGCGTGGGGCTGTGCGGCCACCTCCCGCTCCCCTGTTCTCCCCGACACAGAAGGACACTGGTCACCCCTAAGCAGAGCTCACGGGGCTGAGTGCCCTGAGGCAGGCCGGGGGGGCAGAGGCGCAGAGCCCACCCCAGGGCCAGGATGGGTGTCCCGGAGGACAGCGTCACTGAACTGGGCTCAGCCAGCATCGAGCACCTTCTAGGAATGTGGCACCTGGTTAACCACTGTCGAGACTCTAGGAATGTGGCACCTGGTTAACCACTGTCGAGACTCGGGAAAGGATTCCAGATGGTCCCCACCAAGAAAGGCATTTGTCACCAGTTGGAGAGAGACTTGGCACGATTCTTGGAGACCCAGGAGGCAGCGAGGACGTCCCGGTCAGCACAGTTCAGGGAGGGGTCCTCTAGCCTCGAACAGAGCAAACAGCAGCTGAGTCACTGGGGGGCCAGGAGGGGACGCGAGTGGCCGTGACTCTGCTGGTTCTGGCCTGGGTGGCTGGGAGGACAGAGCCCCTCAACCAGAGGGGGAACGTGGTCAGGGCACAGGCAGGGGACAAATCGTGGCGTTGGCTGGGGGCTGCGGAACATCCGCATGGTGATGGCAGCAGTGAGAACAGACCAGACGAGGCCGAGACCCTCTCCGAACCCACGCACCTCACTCCTCCCACCGCTCGGAATGTCCCCTCCGGGTCCCTTGTTCTCCTCCTGGTGCTGACAGCTGGCGGAGTTACCCGTCACTCCTCGCCCACGCCGGCAGTCAAGGCCAGGCGCAGAGACACTGCTTAAGGAGCGTCTGGAGGGTTTGTTGGGGCGTCTCCCTGGCAGGAGGTGCAGGTGACTTAGGCCCAGCACTGGGCGGGAGGGGGGACAGGGCCCCCAAGGAGGAGGAAGGAGCGGAGGGGTCGGTCCCTGCTGGCGTCCCGCCTGGCTGGCTCCCCACAGCCACCCCAGGTCAGTCTCTCCAGCGAGCCCCTGGGAGGGCCGACTTCAAAAGGGCCTCTTGGAAGCTGTCCTGGCTCAGCCAGCAGCTGTCAGAGCGTCTGCAGTGACATCAAACTTTTTCTTAATCCCTCAGACTCCGCAAGTATCTTACATAATCCATCCGTCCATCATCAGGGCAGCGTGGAGTGCAATGGGAAGGGCTGTCCCTGGATGACCCTGGACCACAGGCCAGCTGGGACCGGGTTCCCCCTTCTCCAAGCAAACAGACGCCACCCAGGCCAGGGGGTCGCAAACCCCACAGGCCCAGGGGCCTCAATTGCGGAGCAGCTGGTGTTTCCAGACATCACCTGGTGCAGAAACACAACAAAGCCAGTTTCTCCCAAGTGCCCTACAGGGAGTGGGATGTTGGGGGAGGCCAGGCCCACACATCCCACCTCACGGCCTGACCCAGGCCTGTGTCTGGCTCACGTCCCTCCCGTGGAGTCTACCCACCGACCCACACCACGTGATGCTGAAGGACGGGCCCAGACCCTGGTGCGTCACTGGGAAGGATGAGGAGAGTGGGACCCAGATGGCCACCTGGCAGGACACCAAGTCCTGACCGTGCCCAAGCTATGACCTGAGAAGGTGGGAAGGAGGCAGCGTCCAGGCCGTGGGTGCTAAGGGCTGGGGCTGGGAAGTCGCTTAATGCTTTGGCGCCTCGGTTTCCTCACCTGCACACCGAGGAAGAAGGAGGTGACCGTCTGCGAGCGCTTACTATGCTCCAGGTACAGTCTGGTGCTTCACAGGCAGCCACTCACCTTCTCTTGTAATCACCACCCAAAATAAGAGGCACAGCAGGACTTTTCTGTCCCTAGAAAGTTCCCTGGGCCCCTTCCAGCCCATCGCCTCCCTGCCAGAGGCCAGGGCTGGTGTGTGGAGCAGCTTGATGGAGACGGTTTTAGGAGACCTTCCTGCCGTGATCTGGCTGCAGGGGCTGGGGCTGGTTGCCATCTCCAAGGCCCTCGGGGCACCAGTGTCCAGTGTTGCCTCAAACCTGCAGAAGTAGGCAGGGGAAGGGGCTGGTCAGTGAACACCTGGGGGCAGGTGGCACAGGTGGGCGTGAAACGTACGTACCTCTCGCTTCAGACACACAGAGTGCACCCAGCTCAGCTGCGTTCGCAGGGTGTGGGCCCAGAAACCAAGAGCCCGGGGCAGCAGGCTGGGAAGATGCCCAGGGCAAGTCTAGGGCAGAGACCTGGTCCTACAAGCTCAAAGTGCCGCAGGAACTGGACAGCTGGGCATCTTCATCTCTTCCTCCAGCCTCCATGGAGCTGGTGGCAGCCCCTTTGCAGCACAGAGAAGGTGGCTTGTGTTTGGATCTTTCTCCGTAGTTCCATCTGTGGATCAAAGCACCCGTGGAATGTGTGTAGACCCACAGCTCCTGAGGTCCCTGGTCCTCTGCTGCCTGGTGTCCCAGCCAGACACCCACTGACGTTTGCCTCAGTCACCAGGTAAAGTGGCGGAGAGAATGTGGTGGTCTCAAGATACGCCCAGCCCCTGACCCCCCATCCCGTGCCTCCTCACAGAGGATCATGTCCTTGAGCAGGGAGGAGTGCCACCATCCGCCACCACTGTTCTTGAGCATGACAGGGGTCCAGATACAGATGACTTTCATCCCTATTCAGAAAAGGGAAAAGATTGTCCCTGCAAAAGCGGCTGATGCCGTGGGCTGGGATTAAGTGGCAGGAGTTCTTCCTCCACTGACGCCTTCCTGGCACACAAAGGCTTCCTCCAAACCGCGTGGGAGACCCGCATGAGCAGCAAAGCCACAAATAGCCCTGGAGAGGGCGAGCCCTTTGTCGCTGGCGTATCTCCTGACGGAGTACAGAGGTGAGAGGGAGGCAGATGAGGAGCCCTCAGGCACCCCGTGCTCCGAGCCAGCCGCTCAGAACCGCCCCCTACCTCCTCTTGGCAGAGCCCAGGGGTGGTGACCCTAGAAATAAATCCCCTGTGCCCTTAATGCCTTCTGGAGGGCTCCTGCCTCCTCTGTGTGGTCACGACCTGCCGTCAGTCATTCAGGTGGATTTGGGTGAGAATCCGACCTGGGATTATTAGCCGAAGAGTTCCCGGGAACTCGGCTGCACGGATGTCAGCAAAGTGCCTCCGGAGGCTTTCTCATCCCCGTGAGCAGAAGCGCCGGTGCTTATTCTGAAAACGGAGGCGAAGCGCCGACTCCCCACACCCGGGCAAAGGCTGTCGCAGTCCAGTGTTTTCCTGGGCGGCCTTCCATGCTGCTCTGCACAGAGGAAGCCTCACAGGAGGAGGAGAACCGACCAGCCTGTCTCTGCGGGACAAGAGGCGCCATCGTATTAGTATTTGAAGGAGGGCCCTTCACAACGCCGGCACCCTGCGACCCGCCTGGTTAGCCCCAGAGAGCGGCTGACCCTAAATGGGAGGAAGCAAGGAGAGGAGAATTCGGTC
>CM052444.1:105786622-105811740 GCA_028533085.1 Varecia variegata
TCATGAGTGAGCGAGAGGGTCTTCCTGTTTGGGGGCTATTATACATTTCTGGTTTAGTTCTAACAGCAGCTAGATTTAACTCTGTTAAAATGTCCTTTGAAGTACAGGAAGTGTTTTACATAACAGATAAATTGGGAGCAAAATGTAGTTGCCCTGGGAGGAATTTCTCAGCTCCCTTTTCAAAAACTACCCTGCCTGGAAGTAATTTTCCCCAGCGGTCACTCTGTTTCCAGTGTGATCATTTCCTCGTCAGCTGGGACCTTCACCTGCTCCGAATATTCTTGTGATTTATTGATCCATGAACTATAATTTGAAAGTGTTGCTTGTAAAGTCACTTTGCGATAGCCAGGGGAAGATGATTTACAACTTGGGACTGCTGCATGCATGACTGTTAATCACAGCACCTGTCTCAGGGGTGACGGAGCCACCTCCCGCCTGGGGACTTTGTCATTCCCACTTCCGTGAGCTGCATCGTCCTGCATCAGGGACCCTGCAGGAGCAATGCAGTGTCGCATTCCCCGCAAACTGCAAAAGGGAAACTGAGGCTACCCCTCTTCACTCGCAGTTTTTAACCCGCAGTGATGAACATTTTCAGGTGGAAACATCTTCGCCGTCTCCCCAGACGTTTTAAAAACCAGTCCTTTGACGGTCCCAATGTGCACTGCGTTTCCCTGTCAGCGCAGTTAAAAAAAAAGAGTCCTTATTGACAATGCACCAGGTCACCCAGGAGCTCCGATGGAGACGTACAAGGAGATGCACGTTGTTTCCATGCCGCCAACACAACATCCATTGTGTAGCCCATGGGTTAAGGAGTAATTTCAGCTTGCAAATCTTATTAAGAAATACATTTCATAAGGCCGTAACTGCCATAGATAATATTCCTCTGGTGGATCTGGACAAAGTAAATTGATAACCTGGAAAAGATCCACCATTCTAGATGCCATTAATTCATGGAAGGAGGTCAAAATATCAAAATTAACAGGAACTTGGAAGTTCATTCCAGCCCTCGTGGATGACTTCAGTGGAGGAAGCCACTGCAGGTGTGGTGGAAACAGCAAGAGAACTAGAATTAGACGTGGAGCCTGAAAATGGGACTGAACTGCTGCAACCTCACGATCAAACTTGAACAGATGGGGAGTTGCTTATAGCTGAGCAAAGAAAGTGGTTTCTGGAGATGGAATCAACTGGTGAAAATGCTGTGAACATTGTTAAAACCACAAAAGGATTTAGAATATTAGTAAGCTTAGTTAATAAAGCAGTAGCAGGGTTTGAGAGGATGGACCCCAATTTTGAAAGAAGTCCTGTGGGTCAAACCATCAAAGAGCATCGCACACTAGAGAGAAATCTTTTGTGAAAGGAAGAGTCGGTCGATGTGGCAGACTTCATAGCTGTCTTATTTTAAGAAACTGCCACAGCCACCCCAGCCTTCAGCCACCGCCACCAAGGCAGGAGCCTCCCCCAGCAAAAGGATGATGACTCACTGAAGGCTCCGATGATCGTTAGCATTTTTAACAATAAAGTATTTTGAATTAAGGTATAGACACTGGTTTTTAGACATAGTGCTACTGCACACTTAATGGACTGTGGTATAAACATAACTTTCATCTGTCCTGGGAAACAAAAAAGTTCACGTGGCTCAGTTTTTTGTGACATGTGCTTCACTGTGGTCTGGAACTGAGCCGCAGCGTGTCCAGGGTGTGTCTGGGCAGGCCTCCATACCGGCCTTGGTCCCAGCACGTCCAGCTTCTCTCCTCATTGAGTCCCCCACCTACCGCTCGCTTCCCTTCAGCCAAGGTGGCCTTTTCCTAAGACAGTAACGTGCCCCGCCAGGCCCCCAGCTTCCAGCGGCTGCCTCCAGCATCAGCTCCCCCGGTCTCCACCTTGGCACCGCGGTGGCTCGTCCTCTGCTGCGTCAGGGCCGATGCCGGCTCTGTCTGCGCTGTGCTCCCTCCCAGGGATCGCGGTTTGTGTCCACTGCACCTGTGCTGTCCGGGTGGAGCTAGACGCGGGCGAGCTGAGGCCCCCTGCGAGCCCACCCACTGGATTCTTCCTTTCCAAGCATGGTACTGACACCAGGATCTCTGGGAGGTGACCCTCGTGCCACAGGCCATACATAAGACTCCACACTCTCAGCTCCCAGAATTCTTCTCCCTCCTTTTGTGTGAGAATGGACAGACCACAAACTCCTATTCTGCAGAGGTTCAGCTTCCTACTCCACCCCGAGAGTCTGAGGGTCTGGGTGACATAACTCCTGACTGGGGACACCTTGTCTGTAACAGTCGTCCTCCCCCCGCCCAGAGCTCAGAAGCAGGTAAGACACCATGACCACACATCTTCCTCGGCGCGCGTGCACAGCTGGCCGCCCTCAGACCCCTGTGAAGCCCAAGAGCGTCAGAGACAGAACCAAGAAGTTTATCTGGCACCGGTCAGACCCATATGTCAAAATGATGCGTAACTGGCGGGAACCCAGAGGTATTGACAACAGGGCTCGGGGAAGATTCAAGGGCCGGACCTGGGTGCCCAGCACTGGTTATGGGAGCAGCAAAGCACAGGCTGCCCGGGGGCTCCCGGAAGTGCCTGGCCCACCACGTCAAGGAGCTGGACGTGCTGATGTGCGGAGACTGTTCATGTTTCCTCCAAGAACCGCAAAGCCGTTGTGGAAAGAGCAGCCCCACTGGCCACCAGGGTCACCAATCCCAACGCCAGGCTGCACAGCAAAGGAAATGAATGGGTAGCTCATGTGCACATTTTATTTGTGTTTAAATAAAACCATAAAAACTGCAAAAAAACAGAAAACAATGACCAAAACGACTGTCACAGCCAGGAGAGCCTTGCAACCCCTGCTCAGTTCACTCTGCACACAGCTCCAGCAAGCTTGGGTTCCTGCCGTCCCACCTGCTGCAGAAACCTCAGGTCCGGAAGGGTGAGGAGGGAGAGAGGACAAGACTCAACACTGGAGGACGTGGCAGAAATCCTGACAGACACACAATCTCAGCCCCGTCGTGGGCAGGGGGGTGGCACCTTGGGGCCATCTGGTAGAGGGACAGCAGACCTGTGTGTCCAGGGCAAGGTGGCAGTGCCACGTGAGAAGGCAGCATTGCCATCCAGGAGGCCCGCAACACAGAGACGCTGGGAAAGGTGCCCACCCACTCCTGGAAGGGAACAGCTCAGTCCCTGAACTTGGAATGACCAAGCTGGAAGGGCCTCAGAGGCCATCCAGTCCAGTCTCGGTGCCATACAGAGGGGATCCACTGACTTCCAGAGAGATCTTCGGCCTGTGCAAGGGAATCTGAGAAGAGGAACCAGATGTCCTGACTCTCCCACTGTTGACACATCCCTGACCAGACGACAGCACGTGCTGGAGGTGGGACGTGTGCACATTCCCCACGGAACTGGCTGGTTCTAAGGCACTGCTGCATTTTAACGAAGAAAATGCAACAGCCCAGGGCAATTTTTAAAACATCACTGACCGCTTATTTTTATTCTTGTTTTCATTCGCAATGAGTGCAAATTTTTGGCATGTCTATTTTTAAAAAATCTTTATTGCTTTTCCTGATTATATAATCAATGTAAAAGTTCAAATATCACAAATGTATGACCGTAAAAAGTACATTTTTTAATGTTAGTACATGCTCATTTCAAAAAATTCAAGTATTCTACACGATTTGGAAGAGAGTCCTTTGTCACCCAGTCTCACCCCACTGTGTCCCCAGGATTACTGCTGTTCACGGTCTGGCATGTTCCCTGCACACACTTACACACGTGGATGACGTGAACACCTGCCCTTCATAAGACAAACGGGTCATACTCTGCAGAGTTAAGCCACCTGGGCAGTAACAGCGTCCCTTCTCCACACCTGAACGCTCATCTCGTGGACGCCTCAAACTGCTGTAGTGTTGCATTGTGTGATGTATCAGGTTGGATCGTGAAATACATGACATCTGAGCACTTTTAACCTAGAGAAACGGCAGTTTCACATGGTCCCACGCGGGTCACAACCAGCGGTCGCCCTGCTGTGGACTGTGGAGGGCTCACACTTTGCCACCGTACACAATCCAGCCACGGTGTCTTTGCATGTTCTGGATGCAGCACAGACGTGTTACCCAAAGGTGCTGCCCCGTCTTCGGGGCACTCAGAAGAGTCGGAGGATGCAGCTGTCCTGCGCTGTGGAAGGGGAGAGCTGATACACAGACAACGCGTCCCTCAGGCAGGGCGGCCAAGTCCGGCCACGACACAGTGTGGCGCAGAGCCCACGCTACGTGAGCACACACAACCCTGGTGACGTCAGAAAACGAAGGATCCCTGAGCTCAAAGACAAGTCCTGGTCCCTGCTGGCCAGTGTGACCCACGGATGTCCCGTGAGCACCCTACAGCCGTCCTCTGGAAGCTGGGCTCTCAAAAGGCACAGAAAACAGATTGAGAAATATACGGAAATCAGAATTGTAGGAAATATTTTTTTTAAGTTTTTTTCCAGGAACTATTGGAGTGACCAAAAAAGAAAAAAAAAAACAATTAGCACCTGTTAAAATTCCGCCCACGCATCGGCCCCACCGGAGCACGCGGTGCGCGGCGTCACTGTGTCACTGGGACTTGCGAGCCGGCCGCTTCCTCCTCGGCCCCGTCCGGGGTTTGTAGATCCTGTCGGGGTCGCAGCCGAGCCCGTGGGTGGTTTTCTTGTGGCAGGCGATGTGCACGAGCTTGAGGTTCTCTGAGGTGAAAAGCAGGCTGTAAAAATACTCCCAGTCTACTTCTCTTCCGTCTTGTCCCTTGACGGCTTCGGCCAGCGTGGGGACAATGGTGCGCTTCTTTTCTATTCTGCAAAGCAAGGTCAGAGATCGTCACTTTCTGCCGTCACAGTGCCACGGGCACATTTCCCATCAAACCACAGAGATGTTTACGACTCGGTTCTGACTCGGTCGTCATAGCTAAGCACAGAGCACTTGGCTGTTCACAGGAAGAGGCCAGTGGAGAATTGAGATGTCGGCGGGAGCCGCGTGTGGAAACATCCCAAAGAACTGGGGCCAGGGACGGAGCAGCTCCGGGGGCTGTCTCGGGAGCCCCAGGCGCGACTCCCCCCAGACTCGTACTAAGCGCTGTCACCGACAGGCGGCTGTGCCCGGGGCCAGGTCTGTCTGGCAGAGCCTGGTGCGGGAGCTCTGCTGTGGCACTTTCCAAAGCTTGATTTGTGGACGTTGCTCAAAACACTGAAAATCCACAGGAGAAAAGGGGAGTCAGCCATGTTCCCGTCACTCGCAGTTACCCACCGTCGACAGCTGGCTTATTCGCTTCCACATTTCACCTACATATAGATTTATTTTAAAAATACCTGATATTGAATGAAAATTTTAAAAGTACACCCTTACAAATAAAGCTGAAGTCACCTTTGCCTACCACCCTTAATCTCATCTCCTCTGCATGCCCAGAGGTAATCACTATTAAGGGTTTGATATTTACCTTTCAGTGCCAATTTCACATGTCTGTTTGCATATTTGTGCGTCTGTGTTTAAAAAATATATGATATTGCTTTGTGTGAAGCTGTTTCACTTACACGCAAACCACTGACAGGCCCAGTCACCACGGGTAGGCACTTGGGAAGTGACAAGATGGCATCAGAGATCCCACAGCAGGACTGTGGCCCATGGTGGGCCTGGACGGGGCCTGAGAATCTGCATTCCTAACCCGCTCTCACATGCTGCTGACGCTTTAAAAGTGACCACACTTTAAATAACGTGGAACCAGCCCATATGGGCTCATTCCATGAGTGTTCATCCCAGGGTTTTTTATAAGAGTGAAAAATCAGAAATAATGTAAAAGCCTACCAGTAGGGAAACAAAAGTTAAAATTAGAATCTATACAAAAATAAAGCATTCTGCACCTGTTCAAACGAATATACCAAATCTACAAACGCATCACCACAAGCACAGTCTAAAGTGAGAACACGCTGCAGAGTGACAGAGCAGGAGGCCACGCGTATACGTGTGGGGCTCAGGCACGTGGTGATGGTGCGGTGACAGCATCAGAAGGACACGCAGATTCCAGAACGGTGCTTCCCCAGGGGCAAGGAAAGGGACTGGAGCAGAAGGGGTGATTCAGCTATGATGTTTTATACTTTCACAAAAATCTGATTCCAAAAAGTAACACAGGCTGTGCGTCCCTTATCCGAAATGCTTGGAACTAGACGTGTTTTGGGTTTGGAACTTTTTTGGATTTGGGAACGTTGCGTTTCACTTACTGACTCATCATCCCAATTCTGAAAACCAGAGATGCTCCGATGAGCACTTCCTCTGACCTTCGTGTCGACGTTCAGAAAGTTTCAGATTTCGGATGAGGGACGCGAAACCTGTAGAGCCATTTTAAGGGCATTTGAAGATCTCTGTCTTTATAAAGCAAGGGTGAGGACACATGGTTAAGGACAGTGTCTCAGTTTAAGACAATGTTTTCCATCCTGCCCTCTTCTTTAGTGCTGTAGAGCTCGTGGAGCTACAGAAACCACCCCGCTGGCTCAACGCGAACAGCCCTGCATGCCTAGGGCGCCCGCTGTCGGGGGGCGTCCCGGTTCCAGCACACGAGGCGCCTCTGTGCCTGGGCCCTGTGCTCTGGGGAAGGCAGACGCGGCCCAGCCCCATCCTGGGTGGGAACGGAGGGGACAGGGAACTCGAGGTCAAGCAGTGCTGAAAGAACAGTGCGCACCTGCCCCTCAGCCCTTCCCTGGGCTATAACAGAGGCTGGGACGGGACCCTGGCAAGGCGCTCCTCTGGCCTGTGAACATGGTTCTCAGCAACAGCTGCTCCCTAACCCCCCTGGGAGAGAGCACTTACATGTGGTCCAGGTTCCAGGTGCTGAAGAGGACCCTGCTCTCCCTGTTGCTGTAGGGGTTGATGGAGTGTCTCGACAAGCAGCTGTCCATGTCAAAGGGACCCTGGGGGCCAAGAGAGCAAGAGGAGGCCAGGAAGTGAGTCTGTCATCTGCTGTCTCCACCACCAAGTCAGGTGATCCTACTGAGACGCAGGCCCCGCGGGGAGTCTGGTCCCGATCAACGGTTTCACTAAGCACCTCACCACCTACACCAGCACAGGCCTGCTATCTCCAGCCCTCCCTCGCCCCTGCAAGCACACGCCAGCAGCCACACCTCGTGGGAGCGGAGGCCACAGAAAGTGCTGACTTGCCCAGGGCAGGGCCAGCACGTGGTGAGCGAGGACTTGTGTGCCGTGGTGCTCCCTTTCTACCCACTCCCGAGGCTTCCCCACATTCCCCTACAATCCTGACACGGAGGCTGGGGCTGCCGTGCTGAAGGCACCATGGCCACTGGTTCCATTTTCCCTGCCACCAGCATTCCTGGTCACCCGGCACACTCATCCTGTCGTAGACATCTGTGGAAGGTAAGCTGAGTGGCCCAGCTCCCAGCTGCCACCCCACCTTCCAGCTCCCACCCCATGCTCCCAGCTGCTACCCCACCTTCCAGCTCCCAGCTGCCACCCCACGCTCCCAGCTGCTACCCCACGCTCCCAGCTGCCACCCCGTGCTCCAAGTACGCCAAAGACCTGCAGCTTCCCCAGTGGAGCCCACTGCCCTGCAGCCAGGGCCCACCTGGTCCCACCTGGTTCCACCTGGTCCCACTGGCCCACGCCCGCCCAACCCCACGCCAAAGCTTTGCCTCCTCCCCAGGTCCCTTCCTGACTGGTCCCCCACGCCCCAGGACACTGGCTGTGTCCCCCGCCCTTGCCTGTTTATGCTTCTTTCACCGTCCCCAACACTGGCACCTCCTTGAGGCCGGGGTGACCTCGCACAGTGCCTGGCACGGTGGGCACTCAGTGAGTGTCCAGGCGAGCTCATCTGCAAGTCTGGATGTCAAGCCAACTGGGAAGAAGGACTTTTATGGCCAGAGTCCGTCACCCATGGAAAGAATCTGCCCATCAGTGGCAGCCAGGAGCCTTTTTCAGTAACAAGAAGCCACAAGCGGCCACACCTGCCACCCAGCCCCTGCTGCTGACACCTCTCAGTGGCTCCACGAAGGCCACCTGCGTGGGGGATGTTGCTGCGGAGGTGACTGCAGCTGTAAATGGCAAGAGGTGCCCCCCGGTTCCTCCCCACACCAGGCGGGGTCTGGAGACTCACCAAAGCCCGGACGCCATCGCCACCCAAGGCTGGACACGCCTAACACGGCACAGAAGGGGAACCCGCCAAGGCAGCGGAAAAGAAGCATGAACCTCAACAGCCTCCGCCAGTCCCGCAAAGGTCACTGCTTCCAGCCTCCGGACACTCGGCCCTGGGCCCCCGGAGGTGGTGGCACCTGTCCAAGATGGTGCTCCTGTGACCTGGCCAGAGCCTCAGGGTGTCAGCCTGTGCGGCCGATGCCACTCTGCCTGGCAGTCAAGTGTAACTAGTGCCCAGAATGCCACATGCAGCCACGATTCCTGGAATACCGGAACTCTCTGTCATCTAGAAACCTCATCTGGGGGGACAGAATCATTTTTCAGAAGCCCTGAACTGTCCTCTGAGAGCCCCTCAGTGGGTGCCGCTGCTCCTAACACTGAACCCCACCCTCACGAGATCCCCACGTGCTGCACCTGCTCACTCCCCCCCAGACTGGCGGTTCTCAAAGTGGAGGCCCTGGGCAGGAACTTGTCAGAAATGCAGATTCTTGGGCCTGCTGCTATGGTCTGAATGTTTGTGTTCCCCCAAAATTCATGTGCTCAAATCCTAAACCTTAAGGTGATGGTGTTAGGAGGTGGGGCCTTTGGGAGGTGCTGGGATCAGAGGGTGGCCCCCGGTGGAATCAGCGGCCTTCCGAGAAGACACAGGAGAGTCTGCTCCCCCCATCACCCTCCGTGTGAGGACACGGCAAGAAGATCCCTTCTACGCGCCAGGAAGAGGGCCCTCGCCAGGCACCGAAACTGTTAACACCTCGATCTCGACTCCCCGCCTCCAGAAGTAAGAGAAACGAACGTCTGCCGTGTAAGCTCCCAGCTGTGGTAATCTGTGACGGCAGCCCAGGCTGACCTAAGACACGGCCCGGACCTACAGACACAGAGGCCCTGGGGTGGACCCAGCAGCCCTGTACGAGCTCCCCGGGGACTCCCAGGAGCCTCAGTGAGGTGTGAGAACGACTGGCTGAGACAGTCCTGCCCTCACCTTGAACTTGAGAGCTGCACCTCCCGAGGGGCTTTGCCCAGGGGCCAAGGGCTGAACGTCCTCACCTGCCTTGCCCCCGGAGGGCTGCGCCCCCAGGCCACCTGGGTGGCCCCAGGATACAGGACACACAGCTCACCTGGCAGGAGAACCAGCCTTCCGGTGTACAAAGTCGGCCGCTGGCCTTAGCTCCTCTGTCGAAGTAGCTGCCGTTGTACTGCACGGACTTGAGCTTCTCACACATGGAGTCCAGGACCCGCACGTACTCCTCCTGAGCCTCCGCACCCACCGTGGCGGCGTAGGAGTTCACCTGGAAGACCAAGGAGCACCACCGCACCTGACGCACCACGCCCCAAACCCATGCTGAGCTCCTGATCTTCAACTCCACGGCCCTCAGGGACGCTGCCCCTCGGGCTACAGAGTCGAGACCCGCTCGGCTGCCACCCTGGGAAACTGCTCCGAGCCCATGACGTGGAGGGAACCGCGACACCGGCCCATCAGGCTGCGTGAGAACTAGGGGAGACGATGTCAGTGGTGGCGCCCGCCTCACTGTGGTCAGGCGGGCAGTGGGGAACAGAAGGGCCCAGACCCATTACACGTAGTTAGGACAACTACCGTGAGCTAGGTTAGGAAATTCAGGGGAGCAGGGACAGTCACCAAGACCTTGAGGAAATGCAGAGAAGGATGACACCACAGAAAATTGTGCCACACAGAGTGGGGTAGGACATGGCACAGGGACGCCACCCCTGTGGGGCAACATCAGGACAGAACATGCAGTCCCTGGCCCACCGCAGGGACCTCTGCTGTGCCTTCCACACGCTAACAATGTGTCACGTCATGATGTGGCATGGCATGGTGTGGGGTGACGCTGTGTAAAGAGGAAAGCCACATTCAGGCGTGGCAGACAGGTGAGGGGCAGAGCTGGCTCCACCTCTGGGAGGGGAGGGAGTTGGAGGGGCTTATAGACCAAGGAGCCAGGTGACAGTTGAGGGGGTGACCCTCACCTACAGCATGGCTTCCTGGCCCCACAGACCTCTGCCAGCTTTGACCAGTTGGACAGATGATGAACGCAAGCTCTGGGCATCCTCTCCCCCGCCCGCCCTGGCACTCATCCCCACCCCCCGCCCCGTGAGCTGGAGCAGGTGACGACACCAGCGCTGTGCTCAGCCTCCCCACAGTGGCCACAGGTCGGCAGGCGCAGGATGGCAGCAGGGTGGTGGTGCCACAGCAGAGTGTGTGCTCAACATCCTGGAGAGGTCCCAGCGGGGGCGGGGGGGCGGGGAGACAGCAGGGTCCCCAGCGCAGACCACTAGCGGGAACCCAGGCGGAGGCAGGCCGGGCAGGGCCTGCACCACCCCAGCCTGAGCAGTGCAGCAGCTTCTCCAGGAAGCACACACTGTGTCCAGTTTTCCACCACGAAAATTAAAATTCAGATACGTGGCAGGGCACGGAGCATCAAGGTGGGGGATGGAAGCTGAAGGAACAAAATGGCCTCGGAACTCCCCGCCACCTGCAGGGCACAAGGCAGTACGCTGCAGAAAACAGACCGGAGAGCCCCCGGGCTTTGCCCGGCCACCCACCCGCTCCACGCGTGCTGCTGGCGTGTGCTGCCAGGACACCCGCCCCTCCTCGCTCTTGTCCTGTCCCAAAGGATCTGAAGGGACGGCACGGAGCTCAACGCAGTGGGGGCACAAGGCCCACGTGCCCCAGCACCCCCAGAGCAGGGACACTTCTCCCACTGTCTGCAGGCAGGTCCCGCTCTCCACTCTGCTCCTCGATTGTCCTCTGCTCCATTTCGTTGTTGGAAGGAAGCAGAATAGAGACCACGGCAGGACGTGGGCCCGAGGGCCCATTTCTTCCTGAAGGTGAAATGTGGTTTCTCTGGTAACGTCACGCTTAAATCTGCATCCGTCCGTGTGGACGTCTCCCCGAGAAGGGAGGGGCTGGTCTACTTGAAGAGTCAGAGCTCAGACCCAGCAGTCACTCCAAGTGCCTCCAAGCAGCACTCAGTGCGGCAAACGCCGCCCGGCCTCTCCATTGCCTCTCAGAGGTCAGGGGACTGCGCTGCGCCGAGCGACAGAAAACAAACTCAGCGCTGGAGAGAGGCACCCGCCAGAGCGAACGGTGACAGAGAGAAGATGTTAACTTCATGTCAAAATCAAACCACCCAGTACGTGAAGATATTCACAGGCCGGCGCTGTGCAACACAACAGGGGAACACACAATGGAAGGAGAAAGTGTGGCTCTTGCCGGGCACTGCCAATCCCAGCCAGCCCAGGGGCACCCAAGCACCCTGCTCTGGGGAGGACGGAAGCCCGACGCCAACCGCAGGAGGAGGCCAAGCAGTAAGACCGTGACGCTGTGTGCTCCTCCAGGTGCACGGTGCGTCTGCTGGCTTAGCTCGTCACAGCAGCGGACCAGACACGCACAGGCTCAGGCGCAGGCGTGGTGGCCCTGCCAACTGCCCGCCATCCCAAGGACCGCCTCCTGAGCCCCGCAGAGCCAGCATTCCTAAACCCGCCAGCATCCCTGGCTGTAACACAGGCTTACCTCTCTCAGGTAACCCCGGATCCGGCTCTCACAGCTGTATCTCAAATAGCTAGACTTGTTCCGAAATCGGGACTCCAAGCCTGCGAGGAAAAAGAGGAGACCCCCACAGTTCACAGGGCAGGCCAGGGGCCTCTCGGTCTGTGCCCTGCCCGGCCCAGGTGCCAAGCAGGGCAGGACGTGAGAGTCACATTGCTGCGTCTTGAGAAGCATTCTGAGAGTGATGTGCACAGTGCGTTTAGGTTTTGTTTGTTCTGGAAGCATCTCAAACACTACCGAGGGGCTTTGGCCTGGCTAGTCTTCAGCCCCTTTTCCAAAAAGGTTTCAGTCTCTCGGGGCTGGCTACAGCGGGCCTTAAAGACCAGCCCAAAAGGCGGCAGCAACCCAAGTGTCGCTCATTAGGAAATGTGGCGTGTACATACAGCGGGTGTCACTCGGCCTGGACAAGGAAGGGAACTGGCACCTGCTACGACATGGTGACCCGAGGGCCTGTGCTGAGTGGAATCAGCCACTCACAAAGGGTGACCCTGCAGGACCCACCCCCAGGAGGCCTCTGAGTCATCAAATCACAGAGACGGGAAGTGCACGGGGGTGGCCAGGGGCCGGTGGGGATGGAGAGTCGTGTTTAATGGGGACACTTTCAGATGGGAAGATGCAAAGGGTTCTGGAGATGGATGGTGGTGACAGTTCACAGCAACGAGAATGTGCTTAATGCCACTGAATATGCACTAAAAAATGGTTAAGACGGTAAATTTTACGTTTTACATATTTTACCATAATTAAAAAGGCCCACGTAAGGGCTGCCCAGGACTCTGACCCGTCACGTGAGCTCTTGCTGGACGCCTTTCCCACGAGGCCCGGGGGCTTCCTGTGAGCACCTTCTGTTCAGAGACCCCACCCTGACCCCCGTGAGGCCAGGCGAGCCCCGTGTTGGGGGGCTCTGGGACCTGAAATAGGACTCGACTTCTCCTGGCCCCTCAGGCTGCAAGGAAGCCCTCCCCACGTCCACGCGCACCTTCAAACCACAGCGGGTCCTCGGCCCGGGTCTCGGCCGCTATGTTCTGGCTGACATTGTGCAGGAGGTCGGCCAGCAGCTTCTGCCTCAGCGGGGCCTGCTCGTCCAACAGCAGCTGCCGGGCAGCCTGGATGATCTCCGTGTGGGGCTCGTGAAACACACTGAGGAAGTGACCGATGTCACTCACATCTGCCACCAACAGGGGGACAAACAGAAAGGCGTACAGTTCAGCGGAAGACACGTGCTGCCCCTGGCCACAAAAAGAGTCTCTGCCCACATCTTCGTCCTTACCTCTCAGAGCCTGGGGACTGTCCCCAGGCCCTCATCCCTGCCCTGACCCCGGCTGGCGACCAGCTGTCAGTGTGCTGTGAGGATTTACTCTAGAACATGAAAGCCCCACCCAGCAGGAGCTGCCGTTCCTCCAGGCCTCTCCTCCGAACCGAGCCGCCCCTTCTCTGGCCCTTCCCTGAAGACCTTACTCCAGACCAGCAAATCATTTTTCCTGCTCCCTCACGGAGTCTTCTCACAACTCCCTAAAGCAGTGAGCTCCCCCAGCAAGCTCTTAATAGGAAGTGGAAGTCTACCAAGGACCCCAGCAAAATGTTAGCAAACAGAACTCAGTAATAGGTAAAAGGATGTAAATTGCCACGGCCAAGTGGGAATGCAAGGCTGGTTCAATATTCAAAAGTCAATCAGTGCGATCCACCATATCAATAGGCTACAGAAGAAAAGTCACATAAGCCTATTAATTGGTGCAGAAAAATACAGGAGGAAATCTTGGGGACCAAAGGCTTGGTGAAAAGTTCTTCAACTTAACCCCAAAAGCATAAGCATAAAAGAAAATAATTGACAAACTGAGTTTCATCAAAATTCAAAACTCTTGCTCTGGGAAAGATACTAGTAATAAAAAGAAAAGACAAGCTACAGAATAAGAAAAAATACAAACTATGTATCTGATGGAGAACTCATATCCAGGTGTATTAGGGAAAAAAAAAAACCTTTCAAAACTCAACATTAAAAAAAAACATATCTAATTAGAAAATGGGCAAAAGACATGGACAAACATTTTACCAAGAGCATCCACAGATGGCTGATAAGCGCATAAAGATGTTCTGTACCATTAGCCATTGGGGAAATGCAAATAAAGGCCACAATGAGCTATCATATCACCACACGCCAATCCGAACGATTAAATAAAAAATAGTAAGATGCCCAAAGCTGGTGAGGCTGCAGAGAAACCGGATCTTTTGTACATTGCTGGTGGAAAGGTAAATGGTACAGCCACTCCGGAAAACAGTTTGGAAGTCTCTTCCTTTGTTTTAAATAGCTTTATTGAAACATAATTCCCATCCTTACAAAAAATTTAAAAATTATCCAGGTGCAGTGATGTGTCCCTGTAGCCCCAGCTAAAGGGGAGGCTGAGGCAGGAGGATCGCTTGAGCCCAGGAGTTGGAGGCTGCAGTGAGCTATGATGGCACCATTGCACTCCAGTCTGGGTGACAGAGTGAGACCCCATCTCTAAAAAAAAAAAAAAAAGAGCAAACTATTGATACATACAACTTAGATGGATCTCAGGGATAGGATTACAGAGGGGCAGCATGAAGGAGAAACTTGGTGGTGACAGATGGGGGAGGTCTGTACGCTGACTGTGGTGCTGGTCACATGAATCTACCTGGGGATACCCGACGGAACAATACACACATGTTACACCAACATCACTTTCCTAGTTTTGAGACTGTACCACAGTTATGTCAGATGTCACCTTTGGGGGAATCAGTGAAGGCTACACAGGACCTTCCTGACTTTCTTTGCAGCTTCCTGCGAATCTATTATTGTTTCTAAATACACAGTTCAAATATTTTTTAAAAGTCTACCAAGGAAAAGGACTGGTGTTCTCAGCGAGAGAGGGGGACAAAGCACAAGAGAGAAGGGACAAACACAGACAGACAGACGAAGAGACTCAGTGGTGGGGAGGGACGGAGAGAGCACCCTGTTCTGCTCTCATTCAACCGCACCACGAAATGGGAAAGGAAAGGAAACATTCAAAGGCACCCAATACCCCGCCGGTCTTCTACCCAGGCCCCAGCTCCAACAGGGGCCATCCCAGGTGGCACACTGTGATGTTCTCTGGCCACCTCCTCTAGAAGGACAAGACCCAGTGGAGAAAGAGGACCTGCAACCTCAGAGCACACACCAGGTGCATCACCCCTCCTGCTGACAGCTCAGCCCTGACACCACGACCGCCCGCCACACAGACGCTACCCTTCGGCTTCCCTCTTTCTCCCTTGTCGGCAGAGGAGCCAGGATCCCCTCCGGTCCCAGGAGCTCCCACGTCCTTCCCAGGGCACCAGAAGTGTCTCCTGAAGCATAACTCCCTTGGCACAAGAGCCAGACAATCCTCCCAAGAAGGGCACACCATGGTGTCAAGCCTGTCCCAGGGGTTGGAACCTCTTGCTCGTGGACACTCACACAAGCAGCACCAAACTTGCCATCCAGCTGTTCTGGAAGGCAAAACTTGTGTCCTGGGGCTTTTGTCCAGAGACCCCTAAAGAACCACCTCTCAAAGCAATTGCCCCAAACAGGAGCCCTAAGGACAGCCTCTCAGTAAACACCAATAGGTAGGAAACTGAGCATCGTGACAGCCACCACCTTGTCCCTTTAGAAAGAGGCACAGCCCAGCAGATGCGAGCAGCATCTCTCTCTGGCTCCACTTTATCCACAAAACTGTGCGGGCCCCAACCCCAAGCCCTCCCTTTGCCCTAGGGAGTTACTAGGATGCCTCAAATGAACACAAACAAAATTAAGAGAATTTTCTTTAAAAAGACTACCAACTGAACAACTGCGCTCATGGACAAGAGAACTGAGGACCTGGCCATCTACGTGGCCCTGACCAGCTCTGACTCCAGAGGGCCTCCTCCTTGAGACCAGAGGGTAGAGTAAGGGGGGGCCCTCCCTTTCTGACTGCCCCCAGGACCCCCCAGCGGGCCAGCTTCCTGCCCACCCCCAAGGCCCTTGCCACTTACAGCCCTGCCAGGTCTGGCCCGAGGTGAGCAGCACGAGCTCGGCGTTGTCGGGGATGCTGGGGAAGTAGTCTTCGGTCAGCTCCGTGCCGTCCTCGTACAAGCACAGCCAGGAGCTGCGCACCGGGAGCTGCGGGGGCAGGGGGAGGAAGGGTCTCAGGCAGCCACTCTCTGGGCAGCAAGACGGGGTTTTCATTTGCAGGCCTCACAAATGACAAGCAGGAGCTCTGTGTAAAGAGCCTGGCTCTGGATGCTGCCTGTTTGCTACACCAATACCCAAGACAAGAATCAGCACGTCCAAACAAGGGCACCTGACCGCAGGCCATTCTAAAATACGAAAAGTCACGTCAAAACACATACCAAGTGGTGACTGTTTGCTTTTCAGAATTCACTACACAGACTTTTTTTTTTTTTTTTTTGATGGGGGTGTTGCGGCCCGATTACAGAACGGGGGACGAACACAGAACAGAAACACACAGACACACAAAGACGGTACAAGACTGCAGTGCCAAAGGCACCAGTCGTTTTATTTTTATACTTTCTGCCCAGCAGCTACTTCCTGGTACGTGACTTTCTTTGATGCCTTGAGGTAACCTGTTCCATTGGTTCTGGGCGATTGCTCAAGAGAGGTGAATGTTTGCATCTCTACCTCTTGATCTCATCACTGCGTGCAGGCAATGAGACGCCTTGTTTTGCGTGCAAGACCTAAGGCCCTTGGCTATCTGTCATATGGAACGGTTGTTTGTTCAACAGGCCGTGTCCGGACCTATTGATCTCTGGCCTCAAGAAGCACGTCCAGCTTCGCTGCCTCTGGGCAAAAGCTAATTTCCTGCCCAGGGGCGGCCCCTACATGGGGGTGTCTTACTATGTTGCCCAGGCTGGTCTTGAACTCCTGGCCTCAGCAATCCTCCTACCTCAACCTTTACAGGCCTGCCACCACACGTCTCTCTGAAAATGACTCACTGCCTCTGCAAAAGCCTGGCTGGCACGCACGTGGCTGGCACACACACTCTTGGCTTGCTGAGGATGGTTCCCTGTTACTGCACACTGGTCAGTTTTACGCTTTGTTTTTAGGCCTTGTCTGAAGTTTTAGGCATTTTCATGGCAACTTCCCCCGACCACCAACACATGCACACAAGCAAGCCTAGCACTGGCCTAAGAAAATAAGCACAGTTAAGAATGGGAATGAAGACTGAAATCCGCAGAGGGATTTGGAGCCCACCCTGCCCAACCGCGTTAACACACACGGGGCGCTGAGCGACGCTGCCGAAGGGACGTGGCCGTGTCGCCTGGAGCACCACCAGCTGGGCACTGACGCCAAGGCCCCTGAGCCTGCGCAGAGCCGTCGCGACCCGCACGGTCAGCGGAGGGAAGGAGGGGTCCAGATCGCCCCGCAGGCCGTCCCCAGCGCACGACAGCCGGAAGCGCCGCTGTGGGCCCGGCGGACGGCACGTGACGGCGAGGGCGCCCGGGCGCTCCCGCCCGCCGCGCACACCCGCCCGGCCCCGCAAGCCAAGCGGGCCCCGCGGCCGGCGCACCTGGAAGCGCAGGCACCCCTTGCGCAGCAGCTCCTGGCAGCTCCTGCCCGCCACGCCGAACTTCCTCGGGCTGCGCAGGGCCCGCAGCTTCACGCTCTTGGCTTTCTGGAGCATTGCAAGCGTCCTCGAGGCCTCCGGGCCCCGCAGGCGCCGCTCCCGCGCGCCCGCCGTCCGACAGCCGTCGCCGGCGCCACCTGGGTCTCGCCGGCGGGCTCTGGGTAGCTGGCACCGGCCGGGCGCCGAGGCCGGAGACTACATTACCCAGAAAGCCCCGGAAGCAAAGACGCGCATCGCCTTGTGCGCAGCCGCGGCGCCGGAGTGACATTGCCCCAGGGCCGAAGAAGTGGACACCCCTCCTTGTGCGCAGGCGCGGCCGGGTCAGGGAGGGGTCGCGCACGCGCGGAGGCTCTCGGCCCCGGGCTGGGCTTGGTTGTCATGAGAGCGGCGGCGGTGGCCCGGGCGATGGGCGGAGGCGGCCGGGGCTGCTCCTCGGCTGCCACCGCCGCAGCGGCTTGGGGGCGCAGGGCGGCCTGGGGCGGCGGGGGAGGCGCCACCTGAGTTCCGCCGGAGGGAGTGGCGGCCGCCGGCGAGGTCCGCGGAGGGCCGGTGCCCGCCCGCCCCCGGGCCCCAGAGCTCGGGCCCGCTGCCCGTGGCCGCGGCGGCGCTGCACCCGCCCTGGCCGCCGCCCTCCGCCGCGGGGGCTCCGCCGGGGGACCGTTCCGCCCTGAACAGGTACCGTCAAGGCGGCGGCGCTGTGAGCCCTGACAGGGAGGGGGCCGGGGCCGGAGGGAGAGGGCCGCCCGGCGCCCGCGGCTCGCCCCGACCCAGCCCCGCTGGAGGCCCGGGTCAGCGCTGCCGGGTGCGGAGCTGGGCATGCTTTGCAAGCCCAGGCGGCGGGGGGTTCGGGCCTGGGACTTGTCGCCCACGGACCGGGGCGGTCTTGGGTTCTGATGCCCGGATGCTTGCTTGAGTCGGTGTCGGGGGTGCCTGCCCGGCCGGGTGCTCCCCACGGCTGCCCGCGTGGACACGGGCACGTCCTGCCCACGGCGGCGCCGCGTCCCCGGCGAACCGCCGCCGCTCAGACCCGCTCTGCTGGTTCACCTCCCAGTGCGTTTCCTGTGTTTGGCGTCGGACGGAATTTTCCTGCCCCGACTTTTCCTATTCTGGACGCATAACTCATAGTGGACCAGTTTAAAACGTGTCCTACGGATCAAAAGATTGGAGAATGTTGCCTTGGCCCTGTGTAGGTTAAATTTTGATCCTTTTCTTCTTCAATTTCAGGTTTCTCTGAAGCCCTTTCAATCTTTAAGATTACTTGACCAGACATCATTATTTAATTGTGTAACATTTAAGTTTTCTTAAGAAAACTGGAAACAAAGTTTGTTTCCTAGTCTGGTAACAGAATGTTTGGAAGTTGCTACAATGAGTTTCAGTTTAATTCATAGTTAATTACCTTTTACCGTGCCAGTACTAGGAGGAGTGTAGTAAGGGAAGAGAGTGTAACTGCTGCTTGGGGAGGTCGCAGTCTGGCACTCTCTGGGGGTGCCCGTGGACAGCCCAGATCCCACACGCCTCTGGTGAGAAAGACCACCTGAGAACTAGGCATTCAGCAGAGCTTCCGTTCTTCCCAAATTGTTAATGGTGATTTTTATAAAGCCTGAAAGTAGCATCCTTCAGTGACACCCCAGGTGTCTCATGCAACCCTTGAGGGTTTACACAACGGAGACCCTAGGGTACAAAGTGGAAGATCTTTGGGAGGGGGTGGGCTAAAAAGGGAATCCTTTTCAGTATCAAACTGAGGTGAGGACATTTCCTCTACAGTGCCCATGCATTTCTTCTCTCTGGCACTGAAAGGCCAGTCCTTTGTTTTGGATTTATTGGGGCAACATAGCATAGTGGAAGCACCTTTCTATTTGACTTTAAATGTCCCATATTTAGGACTTAGTGCCCTAGCAGAGTGTATTGGTTAAGATCAGAGATTGGAACCAAACTGCCTGAGAACAAATGCTATTTTCAAGGTGGAGTAAGGAGTTGCACCTGCTCTTAAAGATGATCGAGCAGAATTCAGAGCAGAGGGATATTAGCTTTGAGCTTTAGTTAAGTTTGACTGGACTTCAGAATTCAAGAATTCAGGACAAAAAGTGAGAGTTGAAAAAGCAAATTGGATTAGGGCAGAGTGGACACTGTAATCCCTGGAGGATCTTGAGTTGGGTCATGACCAGAGCCAGGCCTGAGGCATGTCCCCCTGGCAGGAGCACAGGACAAGTGTGAGGGGCCATGCTCCGGGAAAACACCAGACGGTTGTGGCAGCACTCTAGAAAGGATGGTGGGATGGAGAAGAAGAGTAGGACCACCAAGACTTGGCACGCTGTTGCGGGTGGGGTGGTCAGGGGAGGTGTCATGGCCAAGGGAAAAGTAACTTTGGGCTCAGAGCCCAGGCGGCCCAGAAGTGGTTGGTCACAAACAGCGTGAGGAGTGGGAGGCTGCGTGTTTCTGGCGTGGGGTGCCCGGGACGCAACTGGGGCTGTGCAGCAGGCAGCAGTCCAGTGATGAGCTAATGTGACGCCCATCCGTGCTCATGAGCTTGCTGGCCGAGTGTCCCTCTCCTGCACAGTGCCGCCCTGCTGTGGACTTTGTGCAAGAAATAACTAAGATTCTGAATAGCGGCTTATCATTCTCATTTTAACACTTTTGTTCATGCATTCCAAGAAACATCAGCAAGTGCCAGCCAACAATTAATTTATTGAAGTCATCTTCTTCAAGTCTCAATGAAAGTGAAAGAAAGATCTAGATCATGCATCAAGCATGTCAAAATAAGCAGTTTCATATGGGGTATGTTTTTATGTTACCCCCTGTGGAGAATTTCAATTCTTAGCATATCTTATCCCGGAGAACTTTCTGATGGATTCTTCTTTGTCCTCTGTTTTAGTGAGCAGTCTTCCTTTTTGCTGATGATTTAGACCTAACTCAAATTGGCTTACTTAGGAGGAATTTGATTGGTTTAGTGTATGAAAAGTAGCCGGGTCCATGAGCAGATTGGGCTGTAAGTATGACTGAGTCTAAGGGCTCAGAGGGTGGCTCTGCCCTGGTCGGCACTGCTTCCCTGGGTTAGCTGCATGTGCTGCATGACCTCCCTACCTGGTGGCCTTCAGCAGCCGTGGGTGAGCAGACCCAGGGGGTAGAAAGCTTCTCTTTCCCAGCAGGCCCAAAGTCAGGTTCACTAAAAAATCATGACATTAAAAAAAAAAATCATCCAACTAATATTTAAATATATCCTGTATGTAAATCACTCAACCCAACTCTGTGTGAACATTTTTGTACTTAATTTGTCCATAGTTCCTGCTCTTCCTTCTAGTTGTACGTTTTCATTTAGTGATCATTATTTTGTCAGTGTTTAAATTGCCTTTTCTGCCTTGTTATTGTATAATTAGTTAACTTACTGGTTGGATTAATTTCCTAACTAATACAAGCAAGTTTGTATTTATATATTATCAAAAAACTTTGTTGCCATGACAAAGTATCACAAACAAGATGGCTAATATAGCATATATTTGTTCTGGAGGCTACAAGTCTGAAACCCAGGTGGCAGCAGAGCCACGCTCTCTCTGAAGGCTCAGGTGAGCATCTTTCCCTGCCTCTTTCAACTTCTGGAGGTTTCTAGCGATCCCGGGCATTCCTGGGCTTGCCGGTGCATCACTGCAGTCTGCCTTTGTGGTCAACGTGGCATGCTTCCTGTGTGTGTCTGTGTCTCTGCCCCCTTTCTTGTAAGGACCCTAGCCAGACCTCAGTTTAACTAGATTACAACCGCAAAGACCCTATTTTCAAATAAGGTCACATTCACATGTATGTACCACAGGTAGGACGTCAGCATATCTTCTGGGGGGACACAATTCAATCCACAACACTGGTCAAACTTTTTGGACAAATATTTGGGAAAAGTTAATATAATGTAAATGATATCTTAAGTAGAATTAGAAGTGTCTATAAAAAATGTTTAACAAAAAAACTAGACTCTTTCAAAGTGATGAAAACATTCTGAATACTTGGTGAGTTACTGTGTACATTAGCAAGGCAGGAACTAACACTTTAAATGTTATAATGTGGTAGCGAATCACTTTAAAGAAATCTTTCCTGTTCTTATAAACAGCCAAAGTGTGCAGAATGCCCCACAAGATTGGATTTGTAGTTGTCAGCTCATCCGGACACGAAGACGGCTTCAGTGCCCGGGAACTCATGATTCATGCGCCGACCGTCAGTGGGTGGAGGTCCGCAAGGTAAGGGCTGGGCAGGGTGAGGGCGTGGGCTGGGCAGCAGTGTTGGCTCCCTGAAGGGCGTGGGGATTCCCCTTATTCTGAGCCTCCAGCTTCACTGTAACGTGGACATGGGGCCCACAAGGTTGTCAGGTGGTGCTGCAGTGTCAGACATTTTGTTCTGCGGTGGATTTTTTCTTTCTGTTTATTTTTAAGGATGATTTGTTGACCCTTTTTTCCTTATAACATTCATCGACACTTAAGAGAATGTGCAAATACAGAAAAGAATAAGGAACAGAAATGACTCCCCACAATTGTCTAATCATACTCCCCGGTCACATGCTGGGTTGCACATTCTCATCTGCTTTCTGTGCAAAGGTTGTGTTTTCAGATGTTTTTAGTTTTACAGTGTGCTCCTATGATAAAATATTTTGCATCTAACTGCTTTTTTTTGAGACAGGGTCACGTTCTGTCACCCAGGCTTAAGTGCAGTGGCCTAATCATAGCTCACTGCAACCCTGAACTCACTCCTGGGCTCATGTGATCCTCCTGCCTCAGCCTCCCGAGCAGCTAGGACTACAGGCATGCACCACTATGCCCAGCTAATTTTTTTTTTAATTTTTCTAGGGACAAGGTCTCACTACATTGTCCCAGCTGATCTCGAATTCCTGGCCTCAGGTGATCCTCTCACCTTGGCCTCCCAAAGTGCTGGGATTACTAACATGAGCTACCATGCCTGGCCCTAACTGCTTTTATGTGACACCAAGCTTTAACCAAAAAAGTATCTTTCAAATTTCTGTACACACAAAGGTGTACACCTTTATAAAAATGTTCATTATGTGAGTGTTTAGATTTATTACTTTCCTGAAACATTTAAGTCTTTCTTACCTCTGTTGTTTTTTCCTGAGAGATTGTCCTTCTTCACCAAAGGTAGTCAGTTCTCTACTGAGTAGCTTGAGCTGGCTTTTCCCACTTACTCAACTTCTGCCCTCTGCCCTCTGCCCTCAGTCATGTGACACAAACTCACCCACCCCATCTCCACCTTCTCAGCAACGGTGTTCTTTGTGACTGGTTTTCAAGTCTGAGAAGTTACAATTTATTCCTAACTCATGAATATGTAAATATGTATGACATTTTAAATTCACTCATGATTGTGTCTTGCTTTTATTCAGAAGATATGTTGCTGAAATTGAACATAAATCACATTTAAAATTAAAACATATTTTCCTTTTGAAGTTTTTGAGGGAACCCAACAAACAAGACTCCCTTTCCCTGCATTTCCCTGCAGTGAGCTCTGAATGAATTGAGAAATGCAACACAAGGAAAACAGGTGGGGATGAAGTAGCACCTTCATCACGGGGAGAGCAGATATTGCAGGCCCGGGAGCTGCTAATGCCGCCCCCGACACGGCTGATTCACCTGCCTGTGGGCATCGCTAACAAGGTCAAGCCCAAGCCAATGTGGGCAGCCGGGCAGGCCCCTCTCCTCCCAGGCTCACCACATCAGCTCTCTACCTGTCCCCAGGCAGGTGGAGCCGTGGAACTGCCTTCCCAACCCTCAGCATTCATTACCCTTGGCAGAGGTCCCTTCTGCTAACAGCATTTGTTCAGAGTTTATGTGTGGATTAAAGGTTCTTAAATATACAGACAGGGTACCTTTATGGTAATATTTAGAAAAATACACTAATATGGTGCTGTTGTGCATTGACATGGTGTTTCTTTAAGGGCATAACTCATTTCAGTGATATGCTTTCAGAGGCTGCACCAAAGAAAACGATCTGTGTGTCCTTGGTCACCACACAGACTCACCCCTGGCTTTGGCTCAGGAGTCTCCTGACTTCCCTGAGGTCAAGCACATCACAGGAAGGCAAAGGAAAATATCTTCAAACAGGACATGTAAAGACAGGACAAGGTGTCTGTGACAACCGGTTATAGAAAGTGTGCTCAGGGGCACTGACAGATACAGCTCCCGGCGAGGCACGTCCAGAGTAGTCGCCAGGGCTGGCAGGATGTCCCCCAATACCATCCTCACAACCTCGGAATTGAAGAGTTTGAACTCTTCAGAGTGAGATGCTTTTCCAAGAGAGCATAAAGTTTACACCAACCACTCTAGCCTCTGGGCATCGGTTTTTTAATTGCCAAATTATTTTTATTCAAAAAGAAATCTGTAGCTGTCAATTTATCTTGAAAGGCTACTTACATAGTAGCCTTTTTAGATGTGGTGTTTCTCTTTATATTCAGCTTGAAGTGTATTTTTGATTCATCTGTAAACTGTTGAGCAGCTAAATCATAGGCCCTTTTCTTGAAGGATTTTTGAAAGTACAGTCGTGTGTCACTTAGTGACAGGCATGCAGTTCTGAGAAATGCACTGTTAGGCGATTTCATTGTTGTGGAAACATCATAGAGTGTATTACACAAACCCAGACAGTATAGCCTACTACACACCTAGGCAACAACAGAGATTAAAAAGACTTAAATGTTTCAGGAAAATAATAAAACTCAAAATTGAATAAACACTCAAATAATGAACATTTTTATAAAGGTGTACACATGTTGAAGAGAAATTTGAAAGAGACGTTTTTTGTTAAAGCTTGGTGTCGTAAAAAAGCAATTAGACACAAAATATTTTATCATAGGAGTCCAACCATAAAACTAAAAAAGTCTGCAAATACAACCTTTGCACAGAAGACAAATGAGAATTTGGGACTTAGCTCTTACGTGCTGCCAGCATTTATTTAATCAGGATTCACCCAAATGGCAGAGCCTTAGCAGCAACAGGGGTGGGGTGGGGTGGGGTGGGGGATGCAGGACTGGGTGAGGTCACAGCGTCACAGAGGCACTGACACAGCCAGGTGGCGGAGCCCACTCTGCACGCAGGCCGTGTGGTGTGACTGACTGCTCCCGGACTACAGCCTGTGCAGCCCATTACTGCACTGAACGCCACAGGTAGCTCTGACACAGTGGGATGTGTTCGTGTATCTCAACACGTCTAAACATAGGAAAGGCATGGTAAACATACGGTATTATAATCTTAAGGGACCACCATCTGTATGCAGCACAGGACAATACAACTTCAAAGCTTTATTGGTTACCTTGTTTTTTTTTAAACAGTTTTGGAATTTTGGGGGGTTTTTTAGTAATAAAGTTTTTTTAATAATAGATTACTAATTGTCCTTATGCTTAGAATAATCTCACCACAAATTATAACATATGTGCCCTGCATTTAGAAGCAGTAAACACCTTAAACGTCTGAAGCAGCACTTTCCCTACGTGAAAGGCTGAAGTACATTCGTTTCAGAAGTTGCTTGACTTCCCGCTGTCTGCTACTGCCCTCCGGGCCCAAATGTGCCTCTGGTGACTTGGTGTTGGGAAAAATCAGGCAGTCATGCCCTCAAAATGACAGAATGCAAATCCACCGGCTCCGTCCTCCCCACCCACCCCCTACAGCCCCTAAGTTTAGCTTCTGTGCAGCGTTCTGCCTGGAATTCCCACGCTCAGGCCTGTTTGGCCGGATAGTCCTTCCTTAACCCTCCCTTCTTCAGTCCCTTCCACTGACAGTCACTGAGCACTTGCCACCTGCCAAGTACAACTCCAGGCATTGATTAGACAGCAGGGAAGGA